>VYZT01059351.1:0-34912 GCA_013400735.1 Pomatostomus ruficeps | reverse complement strand
CACTGCAAGTCAGAGCAACAGGCACCTCCACTGGCACAACTTGAAGCCATATCCAGTCATCCTGTCACTTGTTACCAGGGAGAAGATGCTGATTCCCTCCTTACTATAGGCTCCTGTCAGGGAGCTGTACAGAGCAATAAGGTGTCCCCTGAGCCTCCTTTTCTCCAGGCTAAACAACCTCAGCTCTCTCAGCTGCTCCTCACAGGACTTGTACTCCAGACCCTTCACCAGTTCTGTTTCTCTTCTCTGGACTCATTCCAGCCCCTCAATGTCCTTCTTGTAGTGAAGGGCCCAGAACCAAACACAGGATTCGAGGTGTGGTCCCACCAGTGCTGAGTACAGGGGGACAGTGAACCGTGATGACACTGTAATGCTGTCAGTGATGTGTTTTGTCCGTGAAGTTTCTTCACCAATGCTATATGAAGCAGCACGCTCGCAGGATGTAATGGGCAGCGATGAATTACATTTTTTAGCACAGGGAAGCCAAGGTACTCCCTTCCCCCTCAGGTGAAACCACAACCTCTTCCTGTTTATTTGAGGAATTTGTCCTCACCGGCTCAATTTCTCTCCCTCCTCCTCCAAGATATGCAAACTACCTTGTGTATCTACAACATAATCCAGACATGGTATTTCAATTGTGTTTTCAATTGTTTTTTCCATCCTCTTTTCTGCAGCAGAACCATCTATGGCTGCATCCATTACACAATCTTGCATCAATTACACAAACATTCAAATTACTTGCTACACTGACTGAACACTAAGTGAGAAAGGGAAACAATCTCCCTGTAGTGGTGATAGTATACACCACATTCTTGAGAAAGCCCAAGTTTTTAAAGGAATTTTTCTTCACACAAACCCAGATAACTATAATGAAAAAGGTCTATTTGTTCCTTCTCTATCCAGTGCAAGAACTGCCATTCACCACAAAGACACCAGTGTTGCAGACAATTTAATTTTAAATGTTCCCAAGGGAATTTTCCTGAAATCTGTTATTTTTATTACTATATCCACATTTTCCTGTAGAATGTGCTAAGCTTTATCCATATACACTTGATCAGAGTCCTTACACCTTCAGACACTGTTAAACTACCAACTGGTTGTTTCTGCCAATTTTCCCCTAATGTTCTGACATAATTTCCTTGTTTTCGTATCTGTTCTTGAATCTAAATTCTAACCTTCTTGTTTAATCAGCATCATCTTGGTTTTGGATGTTGATGCACCCTTAGTACTTGCAGTATGTCATCATGCCTATTCCCATCAGAACAGTGGATTATCGCCTCAATAAAGTAAATTTATGGGAGTCTCTCAGGACCTTCTGCTGCAAGGTACTAAGCAGAGAAATTATTTTTTAGTTCAGAGGACAGACACAGAGAAAATAAGGAAGGCAACTAAATAGACTAATTTCAAAATATGGGTTTATTTGTTTGCACATTCCTGTTTCCATGCCATCTTTGTCTCACTACAAACACATCATGAGTTAAAATTTTTTTCATATGTTTCTCAAAAATACTATCATTCTCTATAAAAAATGTTTCAAGAAAATAAAATCTCAACCACAAAATTTCATCTACATATAGAAATGAATATCATAACTTTAAGAGTTTTTAAAATGAGGGAATAGTGTCATTGTATTCAATGTCATTTGTTGTGTGTTTCAAGTTAATCAGTTAGTTTTCCTTCTAACTGCCTTGTTTTTCTTTTGTTTTTTGGGGTTTTTTTAAATCTCTGTTAACAGCCCAGTCACAATTTATTTGTTTTTTATTGATAACACAGTTTCAAATCTTAACTAACTATCCAAGGTATATATATCCTGCAGGGTATCATACATAGGTATTATATTTGTCTTCCATGGCATGATTTCTCTACAGAGATATTTTTAAATTGCATTGGTGATCTTATTCCATATCAAGATGTAAACTCCTACTATACTTTGTTTGCTATCTAATATAATTTCAGAGCTACTTTTGGCATTCCTGTTTTCCAATTTCCCTTCTGCAGTTTTGCAGGGCTTTTAAATTATTTTTTTATTCTGTCACCTTATACTTTACTAATGTTGTTGTCTATGCATTTGCTAACAACTCTGACACTTATTTGTAATCTTTTGTGTTGTTGTCTGGTTTTTGCAAATTTATATTGTATGGAAATTCACTACAAATTCACTAATGTATTTGTAGTTTTTCTTCTAGATATTTCATGAGTTTGAAAGTTAAAACGACAATACAATGATGGAATTTCTCAATATGTAACAAATCCCAGTGGGAGTCAGTTTTTGCTGATCCTCATTATTTCTTTCAATCATCATGTGAACCTTCAGATTATTTCTCATATCAATGTTTTGGGATGTTGCCCTTAAATTAGCACTATGAAGATATACAGTGCTCGCATACACATGCAGTACTTACAAAATCACAATCATATGCCAGGAAAGTGTGAGAACTGTAGTCTACTGAGTTGCAATTTGTGTTTTCTTTCCAACTTTCAAGTATCAAACATATAATACCAAATTCCAAAGTTTTGAAGAATTGGAGAGTACAAGAATGTCAGGGAAAGAGCATTAAAAGACAGAATCACAGAATATGCTGAGTTGGAAGGGACCCACAAGATAAAACAAAAAAATTCCAGATGGGTTTATAACAATGAGAAAGGGACTGGGTCAAAGATTGAACCTCAATTTCTGGTTGATATAGAAGAATTTTTGGGTGTTTGTGAAGACAGAGTTGGTTTTGTTAGTTTACCTGAAAGTTACATTTTCACTTTGTAGGTCAGATTTTCACTTCTGATCTTTGATTATCTCTTTAGCTATTTTGTGTTGCTTTATGTTGGACTTCTTTCTGTAGGAGGTGATACTTCTCTGGAGTTAGAATGCAATTAATCTTTTATAAAATCTGTATCAGACCCTTTTTGATGTAATGAAGGTAGCAACATAATTAATCCATGAAGTAGTGATTTAAGCAATCAGTTCAAGACAGTTAAACAATGCTTGATTACCTTGGGAAGATTGTTTTTTAAATAGACAGAGGAATATTATATATATATATATATTTAATCTGTTTCTTGTAGTGGAATCTATGCAGGTCTTTTTTATTTTACAAAACAATTAATAAATGCTCAGCAATAGGCTTACAATAACCTATATACTTCTGTATTCACAACTTGCTTGAAAATATTCTACAGGTTTTGATAATAAATTCTTTCTATAACTCTTTCTTAGGATCCTTAGTGCAAGCACCATGTTTACATATTGCATATCAAAATTAAATAAGACAGTTAAACTACTTTTGGCCCTACTACAAACACACCACACTAAAAATTAACCATTAAGGATTAAGTCTTGGATACATCAAAGCAGCTAATCACATACATAATCTCATGGGATTTGTCAATTCAACACATAATTAAGACCTTTACCAGACCAGATCTTCAGATTGTAATTGAAAAAAGGTGGAGAAATTCAAATAGGCTTTGTTAGGTTGGTTTGGGGGTTTGTTTGTTTGTTTTTGCTCAGTTTTGTTGTTGTTATTTCATTGCTTTTGGGTGCAGTTTCTAGGGAGGGGTTGTTTGATTGGGTTTTTTTGGTTTGGTTATGTTTGGTTTATATTTAGGATGAGTATGACTCACTTGTTAACACTATATTTAAGTGTCTTTCTGTCTTATATCTTGTACTATTCACAGTCATATTGTACTCAAAGGCCTACCTCAAAAACTGAGAACTACCATAAGCATCCCATAAAAACAAGTGGACTAATCAGACAAACCACAAACTGGGGCATTGTAGAGTCCATTCACATTAATTGCTTTACCACTTGAAAATCATAAACTTCCTCTATTAAAAGTATATTTCCTGAAATTTGTAAAGAGAGGAAAATTTGAAAAGTTGAATGTATAATTTTAAGAGTAATTTTAGTCTTAGTTTCCACTATTTAAGTGAATAACTTCCACATAAAGGTACATTATCTTTTGAAAACTCTAAAAACTGTTAACTGACTTTCTTCACAGTCAGCTGTTTCATATGTATTAAATGGGGTACTCCAATACTGAGGCTGCAAAATCACAAATCACTCGAGAACAAATACTCTGAGACTTTCACATCAGTAAAATTTGTCCTAATTTTCTTACAATAATCACTATTTGATATCAACATAGGAGTTCAAGCTAAAATATTATATCCAAACTGTATATCTTATATTACTTCAATATATTTACAATATCCAGGCACTTTTAACAAAAAAACCCTCAAGCAACATTTTAAAAATTCAATAAGAGGAAAAAGGTTTCTAAGTGTTTTCACTTTCTAGAAATTTAAGGTAATTTAAAGCATATTTCCATGCCCATGAATGTCATCACAGCCAAGATTTTAGTACATTCTTTGTAACACAAGCCAATCTGAACCATTTGAACTTTTATTAGTGGAAAACTTATACCTGAAGTAAAATGATTGAATGCAAACCCAGATTACAGAGACATTCCAACTGCATGTGACTTCCCTCCACATGTTTAAGAAATGCAGTCACAGTTTTCTCTACTAATTTGGTGGCTGTAGTATCACCAGGACTAAAATTACCATGGCAGCTTGATCTTTTTTCATTGCAGAATAGTTGCTTTACTTATTTCTTAAAAATGTTCTAAAAAAGTTACCATTACCTTTAAACAAACAAAAGAATAAAAAGAATGGAGACAAACACTTTTTGTTGTTATCCCTTTTCCAGCTCAGGATTTTAGTCATACTACAAAAACAGGAGGAAGCATCTGTCCTAGCATACTGTAAATTCAATCAGGAATTAACTTGTACAAATTCAAGCATTCTATTTCTGATCTACTATGGAAACATGTTTTGCAATTAAGTTGCCAACAGTCAGATCCACGGATAGGCTTTGGATGACATTCAAATCTTCCCAAGAATACTAGAGTAATTTTCTAATTGGCCAATATTTTATTATTTAATATAACATACAGCCATTTATTTTCATACACAAATCATTCAGTAGCAATGAAGTTTTTTAAGATCATTTTACCCAGATTTTATCCTCCAAAACTTTTATCACACAGTTCCTTCTACAAGTTGCTACCAAGTAAGCACGGGTAAAGTCTTCTCTGACTGTAGACAGGCTGTGCAGAGGAATATCTTTCCTGATAGAGAAACCCTGCTTTGCAGAAATTTCATCTTTGATTACCGGAAGCTACAGAATTAGACCCATATGATAAAATGTGTGGCCATTCCTAATATCTTTTGCAACAAGGAACAATTTTTTGCAGTTTTGTTCTGTCAGTCATAAACTGATCTTTTATTCTTTGGGTCACTTTTCTGACAGTTAAACGAGTGAGAGAAGACACTTTTATTTAGAGATTATATCATGCAGTAAACAGCATGTGAAACATATTTAGGACTCTTCTTCACAATGTGGAATTGAATCTGGCATTGAATCCATGTATAAGAGGGAGAATAAAGGATGATACACATACAATGTCTTTGTTTCTAAGCAAATAGCAATTAGAAAAAGAAGCATAGCTATTATCAGCAATAGTGTGGCCAGCAAACTATGGTAGTGATCATCCATCTGTACTTGGCACTGGTGAGGCCACGCCTCGAATTCTGGATCCCTCACTACAAAAAGGGACATTGAGGTGGTGGAATGAATCCAGAGAAGGGCAATGAAGCTGGTGAAGGGTCTGGAGCACAAGTCTTATAAGGACTGTCTAAGGGAGCTGAGCTTGTTTAGCCTGGAGAAAAGGACATTCAGGGGTGACCTTATTCCTCTCTACAACTGCCTGAAAGGAGATTGTGGCAAGGTGGAGGTCAATCTCTTCTCCCAGGTAACGAGTGATAGGACGAGATGAAATGGCCATAAGTTGTGCCAGTAGAGGTTTACATTGGATAGTTGGAAAGATTTCTTCCCTGGAAGTGTGGTCAGTCATTGGATTGGGCTGCCCAGGGAAATGGTGAAACCACCATCCCCAGAGGCATTTGAAAGGCATGTAGATATGATGCTTAGGGACAAGGTTTAGTGGTGGATCTTAAGTGCTGGATTAATGGCTGAACTCAATGATTCTAATCAGAATTCTTTTCCAAAAGGAAGAATTGTATGATTCTCTTACTGTGACTGTGGTACAGGAAAAAATAGCACAGTTAATATATGTATTGGTTTGCAAGATTTCTGGAGATTTTTTTGGAGTTATCTTAGTGGAGGTTAGATGCTCAGCTGTTGAGTAAGCAGGGCATCGTAACTTCTTCAGTATTTGAAAAATATTATAATACATGAAATAGAAGTGTCTTTTTCAATCGATGCAATATGGTCATTACAAAATGCATAAAGGCAAAAGTCAATAAAGGGGCTGATGTTTCTGCCTGTAGGTAAGTAAAGAAGAAAGGATTTAGCTGACCAAATGGATACATCTGACATGTAAACATGTACAGCAGAGCTATTCATAACTTTGTAATCAGCAGAAAGAAATAAACACACCTAGGATCTGTTTCACCCTATTGTAAAACAGATGTCAGAAATAGGCCACATATTCTGAAAATTCCTTCTAAGCCTTGAATAGTAATATTTTGTACAGAAATACAAATCTGAATCAATGAAATAGTAATTTGTGCCAAATCTCATTTTCCCTTAGAGTGCAGCATTTAGGTTTGTGGACTTGTGCTTTTCCTGGCTCCTGCTGAGATCAGAATTTAAAAGTGCACAAATAGTAGGACAAATGTCATGTTTACAATTCTTTTCAGCATGGTGAGAAACAGGAAATGACAGAAATAATATTCTTGGATGATATTATAGCAAGGGGCTCTCAGACATCATTCTTGAGGTTTTGTCACAAATGCCTTATATTTGTGAGTTTGCAGAGTGGGTGAAATGCAAGTCTGTGGAATCCATCCATTTTGTTTCTTTTATTAAAACAAAAAAGGTTTCCTATGACAGGAACAAGATCCAGAAAGGAAGAAACACACTTAGAAAACAAAACTTACATTAAGAATGCTTTTCTGGAAATATTTATATTTTATTCCTGGAAATTGTACAAAATACAATTTCACAGTGGTATCACTTGAATCAAAGGGTCTCTGCGTGTTAAGATATTGAATGGAGGTCTAAGGTTATCCTTTCTGATGAATTTTGTTTAAACGTACTTGACACATGTTGAAATCTGTTTCTTTCAAAAGTCAAACAAAAAATGGCCTTTCTAAAAATTGCATGAAGTTCAGAAAAACAATCTTTTATAAGGCTGAAGTAATACACAAAATGCATAAGGAGGATCCTGCTGCTAACTCTCCAAAAGATGTGTTATCTTTTCATCCTGTAGCCCACTGTAATTCTCTCTCTCTTCAATGACGGTGTGTGAAACATACTTTCAGTCACTTTGGTTAAGCATAGTGAAAACCTTATGGCATGGTAGGAGTATCAACAAGCCTATAGCCTGGGCTCTTCTAGCAAGAATTTGAGATGCTGGATGAGCATGCTGGGATCTCTTATCTCAAGTGTGGGTTGACCCTGACTGGATGCCAAGTACCCACCAAACCACTCTATGACTCCTTTCCACAAGTGGGTAGAGGAGGGAGAATACAACAAAGTGTCCATGGGTTGAGACAAGGACAAGCAGATATCACTTACCGATTCCCATCATGGGTAAAACAGACTCATCTTGAGGATATTAATTGAATTTATTACTAACATAATCAGAGGAGAATAATAAGAAGTAAAATAAGTGTCAAAAAAACCACGTTCCCCCTGCTTCAACCTTTTCTGAGCTCTACATCTTTCCCTCCAGCAGCACAGGGACTGGGTTCATCACACATTGTTACTGCTGCCACTCAGGGAGAAGAGTCCTTCCCCTGCTCCAGTGTGGCCTCTCTCCCACAGGAGACAGCCTTCCATTAACTTTTCCAGTGTGAGTCCATCCCAAGTGCAATGTTTCTCCACAAACTGCAGCAGTGTGGGTCACCCTTGCCTGGCGTGCAGTCCTTCTAGGACAGGCTACTCCAATGTGGGTCTCCCATAGGGTCATAAGTCCTACCAGGAAACCTGCTCCAGCATGGACTCCTCTCTCCAGGGATGTCCAGGTCCCTGCCAGGACCCTGCTCTAACATGGGCATCCTATGAGGCTCACAGCCTCCTCTCAGGCATCCACATTCTCCAGGGTGGGTCTCCTCCACAGGGGCCGAGGATGGATCTCTGTACCCCCACAGTCCTCCACGGGCTGCAGGGGCACAGCTGCTTCACCATGAGCTTCACCACAGGCTGTAGGGGAACCTCAGCTCTGGTGCCTGGAGCATCTCCTGCCCCTCCTTCTGCACTGACCTTGGTGTCTGCAGA
Source organism: Pomatostomus ruficeps (assembly GCA_013400735.1). NCBI lineage: Eukaryota > Metazoa > Chordata > Aves > Passeriformes > Timaliidae > Pomatostomus > Pomatostomus ruficeps. The sequence continues at coordinate 26,609 of VYZT01059351.1, read as the reverse complement.
GTTGTTCCTCTCACATATTCTCACTGCACTCTTCCCTGACTGCAATTAAATCTGTGAAATGACTTTTTTTTTTAATCCTTCTAAAATATGTTATCACAAAGGTTTTACCACCATTTCTAACTGTCACAGCCTTGGCATATCTGTCTTGGAGCTGCCAGGGACTGATTTTGCTGGACATGGAGGACAATTCTAGCAACTTCTTATGGAAGTCATCCCTCTAGCCCTTCTCCACTTCCAAAACCTGGCCATGCAAACAAAATACACTGGGATACATGTATTGCTTGCTTTCCTGAATGTTTGGTTTTGATTCTGATGTAGTAAACAAAATTATGCCTTAAGCTGTTATGTTAGAGGAAAAAATCCTTCATCTAAAGCTGTTCTCTTGTCACCTGCTGAAAAAATTGCCTCTTTTCCACTATACCTACTGAAGTCCTTGCGGGGAAATGCCTTAATATGCTTAAGTAAAATTAGCAATTATTTCCTATTTAAACTTTTGAAGTTAACCTGTTGTGGGTTTTTGCCCTCAGAGTGGGTTGGAGAGCTAATGTAGTTAGTCAGACAGTGTAGGGTGCCAGTAGCCTCAGGGGATGCATGGTGACAATTAGCTGGAGTGGAAAACTCTCAGCAAAACTGAGCCTGGAAGAGGACAACTCTCAGCCTACACCAGGCAGGGAGCCTGCTAAAGGCAGGCAGACAGGCTGAACCTGGGTAAGATGTTTGTCTCTTCAATATATGCTCCAACCTGTGAATTTCTAAGTAAATGGGAAGACCACAAGGCACCTTTCATGAAGAAAAGCCTTCTTTCTTTAGCCTACAAGTGCAAGGTCCCCCCTTGTTCCCTTTAATTTTCTCTCCCCATTAAAATCCAATTGAATGGCAGAGTTTGTGCAAATAAAAATGTTTGGAAAACACAAATGCTGATTTTTGTAGGTAGATTTTAAATGAAACATCTTTAATTTTCTTAATATTTTTTTCTCTTTTGTATTTTCAGGTTACCAGCTGAACTAGCATTCAGACTGGAAGATCTGAATACTGTTGTGATGGGTTCTGGCCACTTAAGTTCATGACATTCTTTTGGCTCTCTGTGTCTGTCATTGTTTATGAGATGGCTACCAGTACCCTCAGAAACAGGTCTGCACAACCAGCCAACCAAGCCAGATAAAGCTTTGACAACTCTCCAAGGTCTTTGTTCTCAGGAAGCAAAGCTGGTGTGTTTCAGAAACACAGCAAGGAAAACTTTCTACGCTTGATTTTTAGTGAATCAAATGACTGAGGAAGGAAAAAAAGTAAGTGTATAAATTAATTTCATTAAGATTTCCCTATGTCCCTGATTATCCACTCAAATCTCTTTTACTGATGCTTGTTAAAACTCTAAACATACAAAACCAAAGTTAATTTGTGGCTATCAACTTCTCTTTCCACATCACTCACGACTCAGATACTCTTTAAGTTATTCCTGACCTCAGCTCTTTTTTAATTCTTTCTGATAGCTTCTTCTTTTTTCATCAAACATTAGAAAGACTGATGCTCTTTCTCTGAAGAACAGATTTCTGGTTTAGCTTTAGTGGCCCACAGTGAGAACTACCTCATCACTGGAGTTTGTTCACAGAAACAATATACTCCAGAGTGATGATACTTTTTAGAAACATTTTTAAGCTGATGGGTCTAGTAATTATGACACGCATGATGTCCCACAAGTCATTGTTTTTCTTCTGAATCAGAATTCAAGTAAATTAATGTTACTTTATTTGTGTGGCTTTGTGGGTTTTGTATGAATTATGGGCATTTGCATCTCTAAAACCACTATAATTTAATTGACACATATTTTGGGAAGTTTGGAAGGGGTTGGAAGCTGAAGGACTACTGTTTTACCACTAAAAATTATTATGACTGATGAAAATTAGCAAATTTTGGCTACACAGGTTTTCAAAAGATTGTTCTCCAATTGAATTGGGAACTTTGGTTTAATGTGTAGCAGTTCAGTATATATGTCACAGGCACAGCTCATTTTTTGAATGTGTGGTCTTTTAGTAAGTATTTTAAGCAAATATACACCTGTATCTCTCAAAACTTCTGTTCTTTAAGTATAAGTAGAGATCAGAATAATATGGAGGGAAAGGAAAACAAAAATGCATCTGCATAGCTGAAAACACGATAATTAAGCAGAAGATGAACTACTCCACAGCTTGTACTGGTTAGAATGGACATAGAGCCAAATTCTTTCCCCCATGTGTCCTGGTTTAAGCCCAGCTGGCAACTCAGCCCCACACAGCTGCTCACTCACTTCTCCCCACAGGGAAATGAGGAAAAGAATTGGAAGAGTAAAAGTGAGAAAACTCATGAGTTGAGATAAAGACAGTTTAATAGGTAAAGCAAAACCATACATTCAAACAGAGCAAAGCAAGGAATTCTTTCACTACTTCCCATGGGAAGGCAGGAGTTCAGCCATTCCCAGGAAAGCAAAATCCATTGCATACATGTATACATATGGCCTGATGCCACAGGTATGGAATATCCCTGTGGTCAGTTAGGGTCAGCTGTCCTGGATGTGTCCCCTCGCAACTCCTTGTGCACCCTCAGCCCCCTGGCTGGTGGGTGGGCTAAGAGGCAGAAAAGGCCCTTGATGCTCATCAGTATCTAAATCACTGTGTTTCTCAACACAGTTTCCAGCATAAATCCAGAGCAAAGCCCCATGCTCACCACTCTGAAGGGAATTAACTCTATCCCAAACAAAAGCAGCATACCATGGCAAATCCATACTTGCTCTATGATTCATTCCTTTGTCTGTTTGCTTGTTTTCTCTTTGTAGTCCTCTGCCTTGGAAATGATCTTTTATTAAGATAGGCTGTGCTTTTCCTTTTTTAATATGAAAATTAGTCTTAGCAAAAAAACTCCAAACCCAAACAAAGTATTTTGCAGGGCTTATTTGCATGTGATAAAGATTCTAAGGCCTGAATGAAAATAGCTCCAGGCCTATAGAGCAACAAATAGAAAAATAAACATAAAAAAAAATAAATAAAATCTTTTCACTTTGCAGATTTAATATTTCAAGAGTCTAAAGTTTCATGTGATAAATCTGGAGTGTCTCTTTTACTTTCTCTTTCAAAGCCTTGGGCCACAGCATTGTTGGCTGTTGGAAATCAAAGTAGGTTTAACATTCACTTCTGTATGCTAAGTCAGCTCAATTACAGCTCTGGATGACAGTCATAACTGAATATCTGACAAGTAGAACACAAGCAGGTTACTTTGGAAATAGCAATTAGACAAATCCAATTTTTTTTGCCAAGCAGTGTTCAAGTTTTTTACAAGCATTCTTCTTTTACTTCCCCCAAACATCTATGTTTTGGTGCACATATAAAGAGAAAGGAAAAAGATTTTCCTTTTTGATATTCTATCATTTTTTCAGACAGAGATCTGTGTATGATTATGAGTACACTAGGAAAAACCTAGAAAGTCGGCAAGTAGAATGTAAATGGCTGACCTTCAAGATAATAAAACAAACCAAGAAGCTCTTTTTACATCAATTAGATAGAGTTTTCTCAAGAAAATGTTGAGCTTTATTTATTCTGGGATCAATGCTCTTACGACCAAACATGAGAAGAGAAGAATTACCACTTGTCTCTCAGATTATTCTTTTGATTTTTTTCTTGCTGTCTTCCTTATAACCTCTGGCGACCTAATACGTTTCTATCTTGCCTTTGTTGCTGTGGTACTTGTGCAATTAATACCTTCTTTCGTGCACAGTTGCAGCTAGGCAGTAATTGCCCCTTGACAGATGGTGAACTGGGGTGCTGAAAGAAGCTTCAGTGCTACAGTGCTGTGCACTGGGACAACCAGTAAGGTGGTTTTCCTCCCCAGACCTGGGCATGTCTGAGAAGGAAATCCACCAGCACACAGTGGCTTGGCTGTTAAAAAATCCTGAATATGGGTAGGACCTGAACCCTGCTCCCCACTGTAGGGTGTGAACCTTAGTCCACAAAGCAGTCTGGTGCCTTCTCCTGAAGGAGAATATCTGAGCATTTTATCTGAAAAAAACCACAACACAAGCTACAGGAAAGCAGAAAATGAAAAGAGGACAGAACAAAGGGAATAATTTTCTCTTTTAAAAGCAACCATGGGGGAAGTGTTACTCCTCAGATTTATGAGAAAATACTCACAATCCACAAGCATATTTCTAGGGCTCATTCTGTGACTTAGGGATTTCTGACCCATATTTCCCAACTTTTTTAAACATTAAGGCATAGATTCAACAATGAGACCACATGTCCCAGCTGAACGGGTAGATTACAAAATAATTTGTGACAAGACAGATCCAAGAATGCCTTTCTGAAACCGTCATGAAAAATGGATGAATAATGGGGAAACTTATTCAGGTACCTCATCCAGTCTTTACAAACAATATAATTTTGATGTGATAAGCAAGTTCATGTAAATGGTCCAACATCACTGAATATAACACGATCTACTCAAAGTGAGTGTTTGAATAGGTAGCATACTGAATGTCTGATATCTGTACTTCATGCTCTAGATTGATATAAATAAGATTAGTATGAAAGACAATGGGTATTTCTGTCATAAAAAAGGTTTTTCACCAGTTTCTGAAACAGTACCTTGCTATATCATGCCTCAAATAGACACAGACTAAGTTGCAATTAAAGATGTTTTTGCTAGCTGAGTCTTCACACTTAGACATATTTATGGAAATTACGTTACTTAAAAATGAAATTATATGCGTGTGTACAGAAGAAGTCTTCAGGCTGTTACAGCAAAGTGGATTGTTCCTTCATTTTATGATGCTATTGAAGCAGATGATTTTAAGTAGTACTTCTTGTACAATAATAATAAGGAAGTCACAGAAGTGTAAATGACTGAACAAACCACCTTCTCCAGAAAGCCACATAATATTAGTCCCACAATTATGTGCCTTCTCTAAGTCTTCACTCTAGAAAAAATTTCTTCAAAGCTAACACTTAGAAGCTTCTAGGAGAATTTATATATGTTAGAAGTAGTAAATTTGTTTTTTCAAACTGCACTTACCATTTTCAGGATGTGAAAACTGAGATTGACAATAATTCTTGGTAATTAAATGAACTACAGAAAGTGCAGAATAGATTAAATGGAGAATAATAGTTTGTGATTTGTTTTCAAAAAGCAGTGTGCCTTCAATTTCTTTTCTGCACACTATAAATCCCCCACATAAATTATGTCATGTTGTGGCTGCCACATAAGACTAAGAATGCGTGACATTACAATGACACCACCTAGTATCACTGCATTTATAGAGGCTTGCATATTTATATTATAAAATCCACTTTAAATTTCTCATATATTTCCTAATAAAATACATTCACCTCAAGAGCTGGAACTCTGCTGATTTAAGAAACTCTTTATAACCCAGATAATTCTGATTAAAGCAAAAATGCATGTATTTGGCAAGCCAGTATATTTTTAATGGACTTGGTTGTGGCCTTTTCACAAGTTTTGTGGAGGAGCCAGCTATGTAGCCCTAGAAGCCAAGAACCTAAAAGGGAAAGGACTCTGTGGAGAAAATATAAAAGCACAGCCAGATTCTTAGCTTCTCTTATCTGAGTTGGGGAAAAAAAGACTTTTCCATGCATGAAGCCAGCAGAGACTTGCAGCCTTCTTCCCTTGGCTTAGCTCCCTCCTGTTTAGTGAGGGAGGAGGCCAAGTCCAGTCCTGATGCCTGGCTGGAAGGCACCCAGTCGTCTCTGTGCAGGACCTCTCCTCTTGCTCCAAGATCCTAGGAAGGTCTTCCTATTGGAAGGGAGGAATAGATGCATGGAGGAAGGAGAAAAGGTTGAAAGGATGGAAGGACAGAAAGAAGGGAGGAAAAGAGGAAGGGAAGAGGCCCTGGTATTCCTAGCATCTATTCTGCAAATAAAACACAGCCATTTTCAGAAGCTGAGTGAGGAGAAGATAGAGTAATTATGAATATTGCTTTCTTTAAAACTCCCTCTCTCTTTACTTTGTCAAGCACTTTACTAAGTGCTCCCTGGATATTGCACCCAAGGAATTTTAACACCAGAATCTTTGTTGTAATTACAAACATTATCTACTAAGTTGTCCAGATGTCTCCAGAAGTATCATTTTTGAAATGAGAAGAAAAGAAACATAGCAACTGTTATCTCCATCACTATATACACAAGCTGTAGGCACACAAGCTGTGAGAGTCTTCGACACATCCAACCACCCAAAAAAGAGTGTTAGAAAAAGGAATCCTCTCATCCTGAGAAAAATGCACAAATCAACATTATTTCTTTAAGAGATCCTTCTAGCTGCACAACTGATGTCCTCTGGGTTGCAGAATGGGATAGGTATAATCTAGGCTCTCCTCTAATTTTATATCCCTCTGCATTCTGTTTGGTGAGAATTCCATCCCTGAGGAATTAAAAAAAAAAAAAAAAGAATTGTTAAGGTAGAGTATGAAAATAATAATGTCAATTAAGATTCAAGTATTCTATACAGATGATTTAACCTTCTATTTTTTGTGCCAACTGCGACTATGCCTCTGGACAGAATATGGCCACTGAAATTTAAATCCTGTTGTACAAATTACAGATGATATTCCTGGGGTTGTGGCCATTGATAAGGCTGATATTTTCTTCTTTGTTTTCTAAATCATGTATAAGTAGAGGAGAACCAACTGGATAACAACATCTCCATAGTTACATCAGATATATTCTGTATGCAAAACCATCTCTAAGTACTCTTGATTTTAAAGCAGTTCATTATGCACTGAACAAGCTGAGTCAACAGAAGCCAAGTCAGCAAATACAGCTTTAGTGCCTCTTTGTAATTAGTTTAGACATTCAGACAACAAAGGCTGCTAAGTTATTTCTCTTTGACTATATCATAAAAAGGGGAGAGTCAAAAGAAGCCAGGGCAGCTTAGTGTACTACACTGAATGATTTCTATAAGGAGAAAGAGTCATAGTGTAACATGCTACTGGGACACCTGCATGTCAAAAATTCATTGCTGAACACATACTCTTTCTCAATGAAGCCTCTACTAACCTGGTCTTCACCTGGGCCATTATGACATATCTCCAAGCTAAAAAAAAGCTTCTCCTTTGGGGTACAGAAGCTTGGGTACCTCAATATTAGCTTTCTAATATAAGTAAATGAGTTAGCTTGTTCACTTAGCTGTTCCCAGGCTGCGTTCACTGGAATAGGTGAGAAAGATGTGCAGCTATTTCCTTCATCATCCATACAGAATCAGCTTCACAGGTCCCTAGTAATTAGGGCCCATAGAGCTTGCTGATTAATTTGAAAGATTCTCATGGTGACTCACCTCACGCTCATCATAATGCAAGTATTCCTGTGTAAATAACAGGGTTTGGCATAGATAAAGTATGTGAACTGATTGAAAGGATACAGAATGTTCTGTGTTCATGGACTTTCACTTAAACAAAGGACAAAAGTACAAACTTAGGAATAGCTCTAAGTTCTTGGGGCCACACTAGTAGAATTGAGGGGGCTTAGTCTAAAAATCATGATCCCTTTATCCCTCCCTGACATGCTTCAGATGCCTAAGATCAACACATGCCATCAGTATTTATTGTTTTAATCACACAAGAACACAGGTTCTGCAGCTCAGTGGTGAGTGTACTGATGGCTGGTTCATGTTTAACCACTACTTTTGATGCACAAACAAGTAATTTCACTTCCAGACTTAGCTGGGCAGCTTGTTCTAGTAACTGTTGGAAGTCCACTGAGTAAAAATGCACTGAGTGAAAGCTGGTGGAAGTTAGCCCATTCTTTTTTTTCAAATGGAAAGTTGATGTTTTTCTTTGAGTGTCTGCTTCAGGTATCTGGTTAGCCCTACAGCTCAGGGGTTAGGGATCTGATGTAAGGAAAGGGCTGTCTACTTATGGCCTCTTCCCCATGTGCATTTTCTGTCAGGTGCCCTTGTGTGGCTCCACACTTAGTGTACTGGCTGTTAAACATCTTGTTAAGGGGTCTATAATACCCCTGGGTGTTGTACAGGAAGCCCTCATAATGGTATTTCACAGATACAGACTCTACTGCAGAGCTCAAATTCTAAAAGCCAAAATGCGAGAACATTCTTGGGCTTTTTCTTAAATCTGGGACAAAGTTTCTGTTTATTTCAGTGGCAGTGCTTGAGATCTCGGGGGAATAAGGTCCAAAGCAACTGCACCCCCATCACCACAGGCCAGTGAAAATACACATGCCCTGAGGATCACTGTGAGTACAGATCCGGTTTCTCTGAGCACAATGCCACTACTGTCATCTGAAGACACAATGATCTAGACAATGCTGTTTGCATCTGCTATGCAGAAACCTCAGCAGAATCACCAAAAGTTAGTAACTCCAGTTCTAATTAGTTGAGAAGAAAGTAACATTTTGTTCTGAGATTATTGTTTCAGTGTGCTTACTAACTCATTTAATACAATCGAGAAGAATGTTTAGTTGATATATAAAGCTTATTTGCCATATACCAAAATATGATACTGGATATTTGTGAGCAACAGCCATCGGTATCAGACATTCAGAGTTTTCAAAACTTTTTTTTACAATTAATATAAACAGGAAAAGCAGGAAAGCAAAACAAACTAAAGAAAATAATGTAAGAATGAGAAATTATGAAAAAAATAAGAAAAATAAATGCATGTTCTCTTATTACTTGCAAAGAAGAAGTTTTGACAAGAAGTTCTTGTACATAAGGATCAGGAAAAAAGAAAGAAAGAAAATATATTATTATGGTTCAGTATAAATTTATCAGAATTTTGCAGGCAGCAATTAAACTGTGCAAAAAGTAACTGAGAGATGCTTGTCTAGTTCAGAGGACTGTGCTGTTTGAGACACAGGAAGCAGGCTTTTCAACTCTGCCGTATCTGAATCTACCATTTAAGGGAGCAGGGATTGTCTCTCCTGTAGAAGAAGGTGTCAACCCACATTGTATCAGAAAATTCCAAAGGACTTTCATTGAAGGTTTCTTTGACAGAATTGTCAAAAAATATGCCTCATGTCAGTGTACCATTTTTATCATTAGTCCCCATGTTCTACCCAGACTCTTAGGTGCCTGATGTACAAAATAATTAGGGTTATATTGGTAAGTCTTGTTATCACCATTAACTCTATTGGTTGCAAACTCATGCAGGAAAAGTACTTGTTCTGGCTTTAGGAATTTACATCTGCTTCCTTAGCAGAATTTGGGGACAGTCATTTTGACAAGTTTTGGGTGGACTTTTCACACTCCTACCTTGTGATTCACCCACGCCGAACAATATTTACAGATGGCTACTAAAGAAACTAGGAGAAGAGTAGATCTTTCCATGATGGAAAATTTTCGTATTCTCTCATTCTGAGTCGAAAGGTCCTTCATACATATGCAAATTTTACAGGAAAACCTGTTTCTCAGTGCTGCTGGAACTGTTCTGAACACAGTGCCTGTTCCACACTAAACCTGATCCTACACACTTCATACAGGAAAAGCTTCTATAAAATATCACCTCTATCACCTCCAGCTCCTTTCCTCTCACTATCCTAAAAATAGGAGACATTTTTCTCCTATTTTGATTTTTCTTTTCTTTGCTATTGCTGTTTCTCTAATAGTTTACTAGCATAGTAATGTACTTTGTACAGCATCTCTGTTTAAACATATTGGAGAAGAAAAATGTGGTTTTCCTTAGTTTTAACCTGGTCCACAACATTTCCAGCTATGAAACAATCCTTCTGCATGTAATCTGGCATGTAATTTCTTGATGTGATGGATGCAAACACTAAGACACTCCAAGGGTGATGCTCTTCTAATGGAAGGGTTTTCCACCTGGTTGAAGCAAAGGGGTCTATGGAGTTTACAGCAACAATTCTGCATGTTATTAAATGTTGTTCATGTTTTTGTTGTTTTATTCTTTTCTTCCTATTATTATTAGTTTTGATTTTACGCCTTGCATCACCCTGAGTTCCCAATGAGAAGAAGGAATCCTGCTGTGGCCGACACCATACAAGGCTATAATGAAAAGAGAGTCCCTGGCCCTAGGACTTACTTAGCCTTTTTTAATTATTGGCTCAGTTTAAGATTGTGGTACTCACAACTTGGAGTATTCTCTTTCTCTCACTTAGTCTTTTCTAAGGACAGAAAGATAAGATTGTCCTCCAGCTTATCAAATAATTAAATTTTTTTTTCCATAATGCTCCTTTTTCATCACATTTTGCTTCAGTTATTTCTTGTATGGGTTAGCCCTGAAACATATATATTACTCACAGAAGTAAGTGAAAACATGTGATACCATACTGTGAAATTACCCTTCCCCCTACAAAACCCAAGCTATTTGAACTACTTTATTTTTTGTATTTTTTGCCAATATAAGCTCATGAATTGAAATTCATCCTGTGAATGCAGTACACATTGCAGGGTGATCATATTGCAGCACAGACACCAATGGGGTCACTACTAAACCAGAAATGTACAGCACATAGGAAAGGCTCTAATTTGTGGGTTCTCAGAGACTACAAAAATGTTACTTTTCTGATATTAACAACCTGGCCTAGTCTTATGTTAATAATTCAAGCTTCATTCCATTCAGAATTAGGAAATCAATATTCCACCCCTGATTAGAAAATTGAAAGGAATTACTATTTTTTCACATCTGAAATATATTTCAGTAAAAAATCTGTACATTTAGAAATAATGTACAGGTTTTGATTTAGTGTTTTGGAGAGTGGCATAGTGTTTTCTCCTGGTTTTCAACTAAAAATAATGGAAAATTTTAAAACAAAGTTTTAATTTAAAAGAAATCTCATTAAAAGAAATTAAGGGCTTTTTATACGAAATATTGCAAAACTGGATTTTGATACTTTAAAGCCATAAGCTGCTCTATCAAATCATTAGTCATCAGAATGTAGTTTTTGCTGATATTTCATATATAAAGACTCTTCATCTGAGTGTGAAACTTATCACAGGGAGTATCTTTTCTTTGTCTTAAACAGTATTGTTTTAAAGATCCTATTTTAAAGCATTTTATTCTCTGCATTTAATTAAAACCAAGTTTTCACCCATTTGAGTTAGAAGCCTAAAGAAAAAACAAATAATACTCCCATTTCCTATCCCTAGGGCATTTATTTTTGAAGAGAGGTTTATAGTGAGACACTTCCATTTCAGTAAAGGGATCTTGGATTTTAGAGCCTGGATAAGACCAAATTTTTCATTAATAAAAACAAGAAGAATAACATTACCCTGTATAAGCAACACTTAATTTACTTCACCACTGAAAAGCAGTTACACATGGAGTATAGAGCAAGAATATACTTGGAGTGTAGGGCATCAGGCTTTATTAGTGTTAAACAGGTTTTGGGTGTCTGGTTTAGTTAGGAATGTTATCAAGTTACAGTAAAGATGCATTTATGGGAGGATGGGAAAAGCTAAGGAGACACACAGGCTCCTTTTGCTTCCTCTGCTTTAACACTGCTGGCTGCACAGAGCAAACTGCAGTCCTGCCTGCCAGCCCATTCGAACCAAGCATTGAACACCCTCTGGGTCTTCAAGCAGTGCTCCAAAGCACACCTTCTAAATGCCCTCTTTTTTACAGCAAATATTTGATAATACAAGCCATAGAAATGACAAAGCAGACTGAACATGCTGTCAACTGGATTTGCAACATTTTTCACTATATCTTTGCTTCCATCTCCAAGCACTTTGACCAGAGAAAAAGAGAAATATTTAAACATTTATCTCGAGATTTATGTATTTTCAGTCTTGAATAATAGTGCCATTTAAAACCTAGCATCTACAGTGTCAAATGGCAGCAGTTTGTGTTTTAGGGCAAGCTTTTGGCGTGGTTTGGTTAGTTTGTTTGACAATAGGGATGTTAAGAACAGCACAATTGCTGATCCATCTTAACACTCTGCATGCATCACATTTTACAGCTTCCCAATGCTATCAGAAGCAAACAATGCAGGAGTGAGTAGATGCATGTTTAATGAATAACTGTACAGCAAATCCACTCTCCATAAAGAGAGCACTGGGTAGTAATAAGGCACCTGGGGCTGCCAGGAGTTATTCCAGGACTTCAAGCAACTACAGTCCTTGCTGCTGTTCCTCTCAGCTGTTTTCTCTCTTCTCCTCTTTATGTCTTGTTTGCTGCCAGGCTCCACTCCTCCTCCCTCCCAACAGCCTGCAAGCCATGCCCAGGTGGCAGCAGCCACCAGGGAACAGAAGGGGCCAGGACAAACAGGCAGAGTGGCAGTGCAGATGGGCAGTGATCCAGCACAGGCGGCGAGGGAGACCTAACCCACTAATTCCTGGTCCCAAGAGGGTTACCTTAAATTGCCCTTTTCCCACTTGTGCTAGGACTGACATAAAAAGAGATTGACTGCATTGTCTCACAGGCTGTTGCACTATGAGGTTAATAAAACATAGGGATATACAGTCCTCCCAGAAAAATTTTTGATGTTTTGGAGATGACAGGCTGGGTGAGGAGTTTTTTTCCTTTTCCTTCTGATCTTTTTTCTCCTCTTTTGATCTTTCTTCTATGTTAGTGTTTCTTCACACCCTACACACATGTTCAGAGTAAGAGCTGAAAAACAAGTTAATAAATAAATTCTGTATATTTCTCTTTTACTGAAATAGTCTTTGCCATCCATCAGAAATGATGGATTTCTTATACTATGAAACTCTCAAAGCAGCAGCAAGTATGGCAAGCATATTCAACTTGAAAATAGGTGTGCTTTTCTGTTATTTTTTCTCATCTAAAATGGATGGATATTTTAGTCTTAAAGACAACATGAGTCACTTTTGGAATACCCTGATGATTAGCAAAATGCATACTTGCACTTTCTTCTGCATCACAGTCTTACTATACAAGACACAATACATCCCATCTTCTTTCTCTGCTTAGCTGCATAACAAAGAGCTGTCAAAGTTGATAAAACCAAACGGAATGATTTCACTATCCTGCACATATTTATAAACTCACTTAGTTCATCTCATGGCAGTCAATGACATGATAGTACAGGCTGCTAACAGCTTTGAAAGGCTTTGTATCAGGCCTGATACTCTTGTGTGTAGAGGGAGTGTGAGGGAACAGGGACAGGGTGAGGTTTCTAGACCAAGTCACCCTGGCCTTTGGACTAGTTTAGCTTATTTTGCTGCTGAAAGGCTTAGCATTTTGGTTCTCAACAAGTATGGGGAAAGAGAGGAAAACAACTGATACCAGACCAGCACATTCTTCACAAAAATCTCAGTCAGTTTTTAGTGTTCTTTTGGATTTGCTGTTGCTGTTGCAGGGGAATGGACCTGGCTTTATTTGATGCTGAAAAGAGGAGAGTCTTGGGGATGTGCCCTTTTCCTATTTTTTATATTCTTAAAGCATTCACTTTTGGTAGCTGAAGAGCTATCGCTTACAGAAGAGATACTGGGCCATATGACCTTTGGTCTCATATATTATCACTGTGTACTTGGAGGCTAGCAGGAGAATGTCCTGGGGTGATTTTTATGCTCTGGTTTTTGGTTTTTTCTATCGTCTGCTTAAGCCCAGGAATGGTTTCTGTGACCTTGAGCTCACAGAGAGAAAACCTGGCATGCTTTGCTTCTATCTCTTTGAGATAAAAGCGCAAGTTTCTTTCCTTTTTTTTTTTCCCTTAGTTTCCAGTAGGAGTCTGCCCGTCTGTGGGTTAGGACAGGNACAGTCGGTGGGACCCTCGCCAGGAGCTGCCGGACCCCCCGGCCCAGCTGGGCCGAACCTTCAGGAGGAGTTGAACTAAAGAGAGACTCTGAAAATTCCACCATCTTTCCTCCACGGTAGAATATTATTCAAGTTTGGGGTTTTGTTTTTTTGTTTGTTTCGTTTTCTTTGTGCCTGCGTGCACATCACTTGTTAATAAACAGTTTCTTTTTCACGTCTCTCCAAGAAGATTTTTAATTCCGAACCTTGGCTGGGGGGAGGGGCTGTAATTCTGCCTTTTAGAGGAGATACCTTTTCAGAGTCTCCTCCCAAAATTTGTCTAAAACCGGGACAGAGCTCTACAATAAGTCACATGTATTCCAGAAAGCAGCTACTGTGCAAAAGATGGCTGAGAATGATAAAGACTTATTTGTTATAAAAGATGCAACAGTGAAAATTACTGAGAGAGATGTTTTCAAAATCTATTAGCTCTTCTTTAAGAATAACCTCATTGTTACCAGATGCCTTTAGCATTTTTAAGGGCAGAAGGGTTATGTTGGATGGGTATGTCAGATGATGCAAGACAAATAGCACATGTATAACTAAGTGGGAATTCAGCTGAAGAAATATATATGTATACAGTGATAAAAACAGAAAATGGATTGACTCCATGTGGGTATATAGCTCCATTAACTTCAGTGAGCTAAACTGACAGAAACCAGCCAAAGATCTGTGCCATCAGTTTGTCAGTAGTTTTATCTGATTTATATCAGTGTGTAACAGGAATAGGATTAATTTTATCCCTACTATGACTCCAAAGATTTCAAAGAGGTTTTGTGAAATATCCAGGAGAAAATTATATACTCATAAGCATATATTCCTCTCAGAAATTCACAGGACTACACTTGAAAAGTACTGCACAGCTCTCAATGTCTTTTTAATGGTGCTGTCCTACAATAAAATATACCTGATTAAGTGCCCTAAGAAACATTATCATTAAGGTTCTGTGTCTGGCGAATATCACTCTCAAATCTTTTCTTTCCCTAATTGTGATGAAAGGGACATAATTGTCAGTTTGTGATGAGTTCTAAGTGACTGGACTTGATTTACTGTTGAATTGCTGCATTTAATATGAGCATTAAGTCACATTTTATCCTCTTAAGTATTTTCTAGTAAGAAAAATATACCAAGACTTCTTGATTTTGTTGAAACTTGTATCAAAGGAAAAACACAGGCTAAGAAATCTGCACCATCTAATACTTTTTAAATGAAGAGGTTGCTAAAAAAATGATGTTGTAGTATTTCTTGCATGCCAATTAACTTAGACAATTAACAGGATGAAATAAAGAGTATCATTCATTACTGTAACCCTTGAAAATATCTTTACACTGCCATCATGAGGTACATATAAACTCCAGGATTTCCAGCTTTTACGTTTCAGGTATTTACAGTAGCTACTTCTGGGATATATGTTGAACAAGGCCCAAAAATTATCAGCTTCCCATTTCCGTTCATGTTGGTTTCCACTGAAAGAAAAATCAGTCATGCCAGTGGGAAGGGGACAACAGCCTGTATCACAAAACTAGGTGCCCTCATCAGGCTGATCAGCAAAACTTTGTTGATCACAAAGCACCATGCTGCTGAACATGATCAGAAGCAGTCCGAGCCCTTGAACACTTGTGTGGACTATGAAAATCAGCAGAAGATTCACTAAAAACATAACTCCAGTAAAAATGGTCCAGGCTTTTTAAGTGCAAAACTAATGTTCTTTCTAGCTGTATGTTAAGATCTGTGTAAAGGTGGGTCCAGTTTGCAGTATCCAGTTGAATTTTGAGCCTGGAATTAGAAGGGCTTGACTCAAGCCCATGACCAAGATGTTCAGAGCTTTTAAATTGTACCCAATTAGTAAAGCTTCAACTATATCTCGAGAAACACAGTCTCTTCAGAGGTTTACATGCATACCTGAGCATATCCTATAATCTCTTACAGGCTATTGGAGGAGTACTAAGTAGGTAGATAAGCCAACCTTAGCCCTCAGACTTCCGGATAACCATGGTATTAGAGAATCATTATAGACTAATTGGAGGAATAGTTAAGAAAAAAAGTAAAATTTAAGGCCTAATTCCACTGATTCTGAAGTAAATTTTTTAATTAGATCAGATAGATTATCTATGTCCATTGACTGTAACAGGGAAGCAATATGGGCTGTGAAATCCTTCCTCCTATGCCACAAAACAAACAATCAAAATATAATGAATGTGTTCATCTGTCCAGCAGTCTCTGAAGTGGGATGTTTTGTAATGAGAAGACACAGCCTTACAGATATCACCAAGGAAAGATGAAGCAGTGTCCCATGATTAGGGATGCACCTTCCCAGACTGACTGTCTCTGTACTGGACAGAAGCACTGCTTATTTTTCCACAGACACTTGGTGCCTACACATGTATGTATGTGTTCATTGTGCTTCCAAAGCTTTTCTCAACAGAAGACAAGAGAGAGATAGGAGGATGATTTTAAAGTACTTCATATTTTAAAGTACAAGAGCTTCACAGATTTGCATGGGAAATCAATAATTTGACAAGGATTATATATAAGAAAAAACCCCATGGGATGTTTCTGCCTGACAGAGCAGCACAAAGAAAATTACACATCTAGGTGGTATTTCAACAGTGCTGCAAGTAATTGTATAAAGCCAAACTAGCTAAAAGAATGAATAAATTGGTCTGAGGAGAGGCTTAAGCCTGATAACAGAAAATAGGAAACAGCAAGTGTTTATTATGGTGGCAGAATAGGGGGGTGGGGGAGCGGGAGAGTGGTATAATGAGATTTTTTTGTTTGTGTAATTTAAGGCCTATATTTTCTAAGTTAGAGCTATTAACAGTAGCGCAGAATTTTCAGTCAAAATGTATTTTGTTTATTGCAGTTGAAGAGTAGCTTATCAAGACAGGATCTCTAGGAAAATATTAGTGTCTGAAAAATTGCAGTATTTAGTTTGTATAACACGCAGAGAATGAATGTTTGCTTCTGTAAACCATGTGTAAGCTAAAGACTAGTCTAAAATTTATGGAAAGCTTTGAACGTAGCATATTAGTTTTAAAGATATAATGTAATCCTTCAATTAGAATTATGTGCACAACCACTGATGTAATGACTTATGGGAAATAAAGAATTCACCAAATTCACAAAATAATTGAGTCAAGTGGGAGAAATAGAAAGACCTTAAACATGCAGTTGAAAATACTGTGTGCAGAAATATTTGCAGAAAAAGAATAACTGAATGTAAGAAAAAAGAAATTAAAGTAAAAACAGCATTTATAATGTGCTGTAGCTTGGAATGGTATACTTCTATGAGAGGAAAAGGTTGATAATACTGTTTGCAACAGGACTTCTTCAGAAGTGTTAATGTCTTTCTGTAATTCATCAAATCCATCCATAAGGTGATCTTCAACTTTTTTTTCTAATTTGACAAGCATGTAAAATTTTCCAGCAGATAGGCTAAACCTGCAGAAGAGAATTTAAGCTTATTGACGCTCCTCTTACTTTCCTTAGTTACCTTACACAAATCCCTTGGAAATAGACCACAAACGTCAAGGTATCCATGGATCCCAGCCTAAAAATTGCTGTTCAATATTCAAGGTAAGTTGATTTAGTTTAGTAGGGGTGGTGGTGAAGGAAGTAATTTCTCTCAAGGTTTTAAAAAAGTTATATTTTACATTCTAAATGGAGAAAACCTGTACAATACCATAATAAAGATATGAACATGGGTTAGTTGTATGTGTACCATGTAGAAATATAGGTTTAGTAATGATCTAGATAAGACATCCATACAGGGAGTTGTGACCTGTAATAAACAGTGAACAGCTGTGATTCATACAATTTTAGGTATTCTATGAAATAAAAATAAATTGTCATTACATAGCCTAAATATGGTAAATATTTTAATTTTGGTGCTGTTAGAAACAAAATCTTGCTTTCAAGGCTTGCACAAACTGCATTTCTTTTGCTTTTTTGTGTCAAACTAAATGGAAATACAGATAATAGCAAGCACAACTAATGTCTCATGAATACTTTCATGCTTTTTTGTGCATACAGTTCACAGACACACAAGTGCCTTTAAGATCTAAAACTAATCATTGGTATAAAACTACTCTAAATATTCTTTATGGTCAAAAATTACAAATAAAAGTAGGAATTAAGTGGTTGTGTTAACAAAAAATTACTAAAAAGAACACTTATTCATGAGGATTTTTTCTGTTTTCTGATGTGTTTAAGCTGAATACGCTTAAAAAATCTTCGCAGTTGTATGAGAGAAACTGGAATTAAAACCTTTTTCGCTGTTATTTCATGTATTCATAATAAATTATGCCAGATATATAATCATAGGTGGCATGACACCAGGAAATTCCTGACCACCAAAATATCAGACTGATATGGATCTAATTGTAAAAAAGGGACTACCACAGATAGAGAGTTTGTTGTAAAAGGTTAAGGTTACCATCTGGAACAAAGTTCCCCTGAATCTCTCTGAAGTAAATTAAAACATGTTCTTCCACGCCTCTTCAAATCTCTTTGACCCTATTCTGGTTTGTCAAGAAGGTTAGAAAGTTAGAAAAGGCTCCTTTTATTTTGTAATTCAATTAAAATAAATTTGGATGGGATAATTCTTTTCGTAAATCGTAAATAAAACACATGAGAACTGAGGTGAGTAATATGACCATATTGACATAATGCTGATGGAATGTTGTTTGTTAAATACTCCAGAAAATAGTAATTTTATTGAAAAATGTAAAAAATTTATATTTTACCTACTTTTTAAAAATTTTTTTTAGCAACACATGACATCCTGTGATTGCTTTCAACCATTTTGCAACTGCCATAAATCTGCCTCTTAAAATATGGCTGAGACTGTTATATCTATGAACATCAGTAAGCAAGCCAGCCTTTTATTCAACATTTTAATTTCATTGAGAGCAGTTAGATCGCTTTTTTGTATATGACTGGACTTACTTGCCTCTAAAATGCTGAAGTTACTTCCTTTCTGATGCTTAGTGCACCCACATTCTTTGATTAAAAACGGAAATGTAAACATTCAGACCCTCATAAAATTGTCAGTTTCTGCATTCAGCTTCAATGTTGACTACATTTTAGAATTCTGATGATGTATGATTGTCATGGGAGATGATTCCTTAGACCTATATTTTGTAGGTATTGCAATGCATGGTCAGCTTCTGCTTATCTCTAGCAAAGCAGAAACCATAACAAAGAAAATAAGGCCTGGTATGTTAGAAATTGGTTTCAAAAATCCTTCACATCATTCCCAGCAAAGTATGAACTGGACTATTCAGTAATATGAAGATAATATTCACATACCAAATTTAGCTCCATAGTTCTTTACCAGCAGGGGTGATGACTGGGGTTTTAAGGACTGTTGGGTTGTTAAGCTGAGCTGGAAATGAAACACCACACAGCTGCTCACTCAACCCCTTTTTTTCCCCCCTACTCCGGTGGAATGGAGAGGAGAATTGAAATAAAACTTGTATGTTGAGAAAGAAGAGTTTAATAATTGATAAAAAGTAAAATAAAATCATCATTGCAAACAATAATAAAAGCAAGTGATGCACAATACAATTGCTCACTACCAACTCACTGATGCCAGACCTGCTTTCCCAAACCCAGATTGGCTGCCCTTCCAAGTAACTGCACCCAGTTTATCTATGGAGCATGATGTTCTATGGTGTGGAATACCCCTTTGGTCAGCTCCAGTCACCTGTCCCAGCTTGGTTTTTTGTGTATCTCCTCACTGGCAGAGCATGAGACAAGAAAAAGAAGTCCTTGATTTAAGATAAACATGACTTCATGAAAAACCAAAACACCAGCGTGTTATCAACACCATTGTCATTCCAAATCCAAAACACAGCACTCTTAACAGCTACTAAAAAGGAATTAACTCTGCCCTAGCTGAAATCAGGACAGGTGATATATTCTGGGTCTAGGAGTCATAATACCAACATATTCCCATGGTTTAGAACCATGATGTACATGCAGTATGGTTTTTGAGAGGTAAGAAGAGACTATGAACAGTTCATGAGTGGAAATGGAGAGGAAGCCATTTGTCTTTAATGAGCTGGAAATGCTCTCCCTTGCCTGTATGGTCTGCCAGACCACTGTAATGGGGATTCAAAGTAACCAGCACTGCCCTGCCAGCCTGGCTCTGCTGGTCATGGACTGCCTGCTTGATGACCCAAGAGCTGGACATCTCTTTGAGATACCCTCAATGAATACTGAAAATCCTCTGCAGAGCGCAAATCACAGAACTGGGAACATCCTCCTGCCCTGCATTTCCCTCTGGATTATCCTGTTTTTTTCCATTGTCTACAGAGATATATGAGTCAGTTGAGACCCCTAATCTAGGTGTAGAGGTTGGATACCTAATGTTAGTAGCACAAATACATCACAGAATGTACTCCACCAAAACGATTGCACACATGAACTGCAATAAAGAGCAGTTTGCCAGAGCATGCCAGAATTAATGACTGAGATAGACTATAAGGCAGAAAAAACTGAGAGGGAATAGCAGGCAGCTCTCCAGAATGCAGCAGTTCTGCAGTGTTTAAAGGCTTTTAAAATTAAATACCTCTTTCAATGCCCTCCCTCAGGACTTTTAATTGAAGCCGTATGAACAAGATGACTGCAATAGTTCCTTCGGGAATAATAATTGTTGGGAGTGCCCATGACAATGGAGTAGAAATACTAATCCCAAAGGTGGTTAAATGAAGCAGTAGGCATGAGCCTGGGTCATAAGCAGAAAAGCGTAATGCCTTTTCCCAAAGGTGCTGCAAAAGGAATGCAGGATAAAAACTTGTGCAATACTTGAAATTTAAGCAGTATTTGCAGTATTTCAAAACATCACATTATTTAGAATGTGAGATTGGTTTACAGCTGCAGAACAGGGCACAACAATAGCTTCTAGGGTAAATATAGTCCCAGAATTTTTTAAATGGTGGCTACAGCAGGTTAAGAAAAAACATCATTTGTTTGCTAAAGGAAGTTTTGAAGAAGTTGCAAATATTTCCACTCTCATATATTTTTTCAGAGGGAACTTCCCAAAATGTCACTAAAACCTCAACCTTGAAGAAATATTGGTTGCTAAAATGAAAATTTGCTTTTCTGATTTTGTTTAAGATATAAAGAAAACAAAAACAAAAACAAAAACCCAAATATAAAGCCCCAGCTCTTACTTATGATTTTTGGGGGTTTTAATTTAAAGATACCTTACTCTCTTTCTCATATAGCAAGAACTTTATTCAAACTCACAGGATGGTTTTCATATAAAAAAGGAATTGTGTAGGCAAAGTGTGTCATTCCAGGGCATTTTTTTGTGTCTTCTATCCATTGCTACATTCCTATCCATTTTTCTTTATCTTGTTATCAAGAACTCTCTTTCCCATCACAGATCTGTTCCTGAGGGAAATTTCTGCTGTTTGTACCCATTGTCTATTTATTTTGGTTAAGTGCAGGAACATTGGGTCATCCTTCATGGGCTGCCATAGCTCCAGAAATTGAGATGTTTACTGCTTGTAGAGATTGCAACTATTTTCAACTCATTCATTGTAATCCTGAGGCTTTCCTGGCACATGAAACCAAGTTGGCATGAGCACACACTTTAAATCCCACTCTTTGGAACAGCAGGAGATTTATTGTATTGGCATTACGTAGTCAATCTTTGCTTGGGCAGTAGATCAGACTGTCCCTAGAAGTTTCGGTCTTGGGGACCCTGAGCACGTACACTGTCGTCATCTGTGAATTGAGATTCAGCAGTTCTGGGGAGTGCAAACAAACAGAATTTACTCGTGGAAAGAGGAAGGTCTCACCTTCCCATTAAGAATTGAAAGGGATGAAAACTTATTTGCTCCTTTGTGATTTCTCAGTACATTTCCCTTAAAAAATAAAGACAGATCTTTCAATTCTCTTATTCCTTCTGACTTTCCTGACCTTCCTGAGGCTTCATGACAAAGGCTGTTACTGGTAGCTATTTAATGATGGCTTGGTTTCTGAAACATGAAGAGCAGTATGTGTAAGAAGTTTTTCTATTAGATTCAGTATTGACATGTGTGGCAGTGGGCTAGGGGGAAATGCCCTAGCTGCCACGTTTTAACCCTGTCAATCATAGATTATGTTCCACCTCTGATATTTTAATATTCATCATATTGTTTTACTATTCAACAGTTGCCAGAAAGTTCTGCTGTTCTGTAGAGTTCATAGGTTAATGCAAATATGTCCTGCCCTTGCCCAGAACTCATTGGAAAACTGTCATCCCATGTCAATGTGTGATTTGATAAGAACCCTGGACCCCACCTTATCACCACCCCCTTCCCTTTCCCTATAAAACCCTGTGTAACCACCCGGCAGGGTCTCTCTGATAGCACTGTATCCTGAACAAGAAATAAAAGTCTGGGTAATGCTATCAAAGGGTCCGTTCTCTCTTTTTTGCTCCTACCTGCTTTATTAACATCGGGTTCTCTGCTCTCACTGCGGAGGCACAACCTCGGTACAGAGATAAGCAAAAGGAGATAAGGCAGCTGCTCCTGGGCGGCAGCCAAACGCTTATCTCACCAGGCGCTGGATAAAGCTTGTCCCACAGAATCTGGGCAGCTCTGCAGGACCCCCCAAAAAGCATTGGATATGTTGTAGTGTTGGATTTAAAAATTAGTAGTCTTTGGTTGATAGCAACATGTAGACCATTGTAGCTTGCAAGAGATGTTGAATGCAGATTAAAAGAGACTAAAAGAGAAATTGTTTTTGACCAGAAATAGTAGCCTAAAGCACAGTACCCCTCTTCAACACCTTATTTCACTTTTGAGACTAAACTGAACCCTGTTTGTAAGCCAAGACACATTTAACTGAGAAAGCTTATTGTGAGATTAATGCTATATAAATTCTCTTCTGGACCTTTTTGCTGCCTTAAGCAAGGCAGTACTTGGAGCGAGAAGCAAAGGTGTTCATTGCACGAACTGATTACCGTGCTCCCAGAGCAATAAACCACTGATGTTGCTACGTTAAAAGAGCTGCTGCCGTCTGCCACTGAAATCTCTATTTTCATTTTCCCACGTGTCTGCATTAATCACAAGGGCAAAAACCCACAAAAAACCATTTCTATTAATTGAAGCCTTCTCATTTTCTGGAAAGATGAGTTTTGTAATATGCTAGTTGTTCTTTTTTTAATGGAGCATTGTTCTTGCCTGTGCAGATGAACTGCAAAACTGGAGGGTGACAATAGATATTCTGATAAAATGATACTCTGTCACCGTCATTAAAAACAAACAAACAAACAAGCACTCCAAAAACCCCAAACTTCATAAGTATTTCCTGCCAACTGTAAAGCTTTCTGTCCATCTTTTAATGTTACTCGTTTCAAATTTGGTTTACAATGCTATTTATTTGATTAGATTCGTGTGATGTTTTGAATATGTATATATACAGGGACTGCTTGGAAATGTGTGAAAGTTCATAATGGCAAGAAAGTAAGACATAGACACATGTGACTATTCATACAAACATATAAGACAAATCCATATATGACTATATTTAATATGGATTTGAACTGTTTTGTTATATTATTTCTACGAATTTGTTCTTACTAACTTATCCAAACTCCATGCAACCTGAGATCATAAAGTGGATTCTTAATACTTATGTAATGGTTCCTTTTCCACCCTGCCAACTCACAAAAGCGTCCTTTGCAGTCTATGGCCAATTTAATAAAAATCTTTTAAAACACCAGCAAATATCGGGGGAAGCATAGAGCACAAGACTAAGAGCATGAAATTGTTGCACTGAATACTTCAGAAACATATCCATTCTCTTGGACTCTGGCACATCCAAAACTTCAGGAAGGTTCAGATTTGCAGACAGTTATTGCAATGTCTACAAAATTTTGGCACTGAGTCTGGGAAAATAGCATAAAAGGTAATAGTAAGAAGGCGCAGCAGGTGATGATGCCACTCAAAATTCCAGTCTAGTGCACTGCTCTGTGGCAGACACTTCTGCCTGAAGCCTTCAAGCCTAGTTGCTATATTTACAACTTTTGCACAAGGTAGTTGTGCCAAATACAAGATAAGGAAGAGAGTATTTAGTCCTGGGAGAAGCATTCCAACTGAGCTATGGCACAAGAGTAAAACCTGGAGGCAAACAAATAAACAAACTACTGGTGGGTTTAGAAAACTGTTAAAATAGTCACACAGTTGGATTTGGGTTTGGTAAACAATTTTAAGAAGAAAAGGATGTATAACGTGTAAATATCTATGGATATGAGGGGGAGATCTCAGTTATAGGGCTTTCCTTTGCGTTTCTGTCTCTTGCATCAAACAATACAAAATAATACATTGCAGATTAGGAACCAGATAAGTGGATGTATGAAAAAAAACCCCACAGATAAATACATCCTCAGTGGAACTCCACTGTGATTACTGGAATTATTCCAAGGCATGAACTAGGGTCATAATTTCATATTTGTATTAAACCTTGTAGATTAGTATAAACTGTTAGACTTGAGTCTTGGAAAATCTGCCAAAATCCTTTCTACAACCCCTTCAAATCCCACACTTGGCATAGTGTTTGTGTTTTGGATACTAAAACATGGGTTTAGTAAGCACAAAGCATAGGTGTTTGATGTTAGTGTTGTCACTGTACTCATTACTGGAATGTTCTAAAATATTATAGTAAAGGTGTTATGTGAGTCAAACAGAATAGAATAGAATAGACACTACATTATAGAAAAAGAACCCTTGGTTTTATTGCTCTATAACCACAGCATTTGTATAGTTTTAAAAATGATAAGCCTCTTTTCCTGCCCATTTTATTCATTGAGCAATCTTTTTGTTTTGTTTTGTTTTTCCTAAAAATTGTCCAATGATTTGCAGATCCAAAACCAGCATACACCATTTCAAGTAATTTCACATCTGTAATTTTGCAATCACTGTAACACTGCATTGAAGACAAGCAGGAATAATGTGTTTTCCTACCTCTAGCTGGTATCACTCTTCAATGAATACAAAAATGTCAGGGCTTGCTCATATTTTACTCTTGAAATGTGAACAATGGAATTATGTCAAAAGTGAAAGATAAGTATTTAATACCTGTCCAGGGGTGGGCAAATTAAAGCTGCAGAATAAATAAGAATTTATGTGGCATAAGACCCAGGAGACAATGAGTAGAAAACAGACCCAGGGAATTGCTGGACAACACTGAACTATCTCACATGAGTTCGGCTCCCTGTGCTGTAGGTGCAGCTGCATCGAAGAGTGAGCAGACCAGGGTGCAACACAGAGATCTGCAGACAGGTTGGATGGCTGTAAGGAAAGGACTGAGCTTAGGTAAAGACACTGAAACCAGGGTCAGAATTATGTTGCTGAGTACTAGAAACTTTAAGTTGCTAACAGCTCTGTTGGAGACAACTCCATGGGCAGATTGCAGATATGAGGATCTGTGTGGCTGTAGCCCAATAACCCTTTAGTAAGCCCATTGTCTCTGACTGACCTCTCAGAGAAGATAATGCACTCATGCCCCAGCATGCCTTCACCTTGTCCATCATAATACAGGGAGGGTTTTATAGTTGAGGCAAATTATCTGTCGTAATCATAACAGACTTGCCCTTGAATGGAAGTTTAAAACAAAACAAAACAAAACAAGTAACTAAAAGGAAAGAAAAACCTATGAGTGAGGCCACAAATGTATATTCTGCTTAGGAACCTACTGAGTCTGAAAGCCTGAAAACACCCACTACCAGCTTTTTCTTACTGACTGGAAATAGATTCCAGTTTCATTTAGGTTAGTGGAGCACCACTGATTCGTGACATTAGTCAGCCATGTACATTCCAGTAGAAATCAAACCTAGTAGCTAGAAATAATGCCAAAGTTGAGTGGCTTCATAAGATTTGAAGGATTCAATGCATTTTTGTTTCAGCTGAGAACATTATACTTTGGCTTCTCACTTCAGAAGAGTTATTCATGAGCTTCAAAACCCTGGAAATGATAGCTAAGCTGCAAAACAACCTGTGCTTACATTTTAACTAAATCCTTTCTGCATGTACTAATAAGTTTCCTCAAAACTGGGTAATAGGCTTAAACTAGAATAGCTTACAAACTGGGAATGGGAATGTTCATGATAGCCAGAACTAAAGTGTTTCCAGACACTTGAGTCCTATTCTTAACACTTCAGAGACTGATCTAAGAAAGGCTTTAAACTGGACCTTGTTGGCCTATTGAGGCACAGATTAAGGGTTAATGATGGTGGTTCTCTGGTGGTGCACCACAGAGGTACCTGTTCTCCCTTCCGAATACAGTACTCAGCAACAGTAGCCTTTTGTGGATGGACCCCCCCTCCCTTGAGATGAGCCCAGTGCTCTGATTTGTAATTCCTGGGGCTGTAGCAGTGCTCGTGAGCACGCGCATGACTTGGGATGATAAGCAGCACCCTCCGCACCAAGGATGCTGCAGTAGAGACAACTACATAGGAAATGCCTCAGCCACCCCATTTGCCATATTGACCCACACTGAAGCAGCCCAGCTGGAGAGACTTTCAACAAAACTCACTGCCTATGATTGCTAATCAGGTGCCTAATGTGAGTGGAGGTAACTCTGCAATGATAAAAGACTCCAAGCAGCACAGGTGGCATCCCAGCTATCAGTTCCCTCCTGCAAGGACTAATCTCTACCAGTCCAATGTTTTGGCCAACCTTACAAAAGTGGATCTCAGGTTGAGTCTTTTCTCTACCACTTTCATAACAAACACTAAATCATTGAAGGGCAGTTGTCCCCATAATTTGGTTCTCCCACTCATACAATGTCTTTGCAGCACGACATTTCTCTCAGGACTGGGATGTATATCACATAGGATATTTACTCACACCCATAATTAATATGTATGAAAGATACTCCTGTTAGCTTTTTTTTTTTTTTTGGTTGG
>VYZT01059350.1:99291-121846 GCA_013400735.1 Pomatostomus ruficeps | reverse complement strand
CAGCTGAAACCAGCACACCTTGAATTGAATATCAACATATGACTGTCCTTTGCCCTCAGTTCTCCTTCCTCTGACAGAGCAGTCCCTACATGCGAGAATTTCCCCAGAAGTTTTTGTCTTGCAGACCCATTTGTTCCCTTCCACTCCCCTGCAACCTCTTTCCTTGTGCTATGGGCAGTAAAACAGTCTCTAGAAACTATTGCAGATTAAAATGGATGACTTCAGCTGGTTTGTTTCTGGCCTAGATCACCTTCCCTGTGTGGTTCACTGAAGGATGGAGGAGAATCCTTGCAGTGGCCAGGGGCTGCAGAAGTCCTGCAGTGACAGGGCACGAGTGCTGGAGGCTCCTTTCAGCAGCAGATTTGAATACACTGGTTTGGAATACACCCAAAATTGCCTCCTCAGTTCCTTTTTCCCTGTCACTGTTGGACATCCACAGCTCCCTGGCCAGTCACCTCTTACAGGCAGCCCACACATCTATAAGGCCTCATGGATATCAGTTTAATAATTAATGTTCTAGGTCAAGACATCCCCCAGGAAAAAAACCCAAATATTGATTAATGCTTTTTTCCTGTGATGTTCAGAAATTACTGCTGAAGTTTTTTCTCCAATGTACAGACAGCCTTGGTCTGTGTGCTTTGATTGCCCTCATCATATTGAAGGAATTGTGAATGTTCTAGTTAGACAAGAGGTTCTAAGAACATTTACTGCTGGTGAGTTATTAGTCACATTTGAATGCAATATTTATTAGCACCAATAACGATATTTATTAGCACCAATATTGACAGCAATACAATTAATTTTATATTACAAAATATGGGACGATATCTACCAACGGCAACATCAGAAAACTGACAGACAAATTACTTCCCATCAACTGTGCCAGATGTAGTTTTATGGTTCCTGGGCATTGTTTTAGTGGGTGAAAACTACAGTGAATAAATAGAATTGTTCAGTTGGAAGAGACCCACAATGATTGTATTGTCCTACAGTCTTAAAAAAACCCCAAACCTGGATTCCATAATTCAGGGAGGGCTGAACGCTAATATTCCAGACATCCAAAATTCCTTACGTGGAGTGGAAATCGTTGCAAAGGATTCCATGTTCTTAATCAGCTCTAGGTTTGAAAAGCACTTAAAATTTATTTTAAAAAACTTGTTTCAAATATATCACAGACATGAGGCAGTATACAGCATAAATGCCATACTTTTTGGGCACAAATACATTGGCCCTTCTGGACTTGCCTGAAAACAAAGAGAGCATGCAAATTCTTCTAAAACCTACTGAAGTGCCAAGAAAGTGTTAAAATGCTTTATACAGGAAAAAAAAAAGATTCTTGTATATAGAAGAACTTCAGAATATGTTGTCTTGTGGTTAGAGTGTCATATCTTTTAAGACCAACATTTTAACTACTGAATATTTATATTACCCAACCGAATCAAGACTGATCATGTTTGCAAACACAGGTAACACATACAACCCTCGCCTCAGGTAACCTTAGAAATTATCTGCCTTGGCAATAAATCCTCAGGTTGACTGCTATTAATTAGCACACACAGAAGCAGGAGAAGAAATAGGCATCACGAGAAGCAAGGCGGCTACTAGGCAGAGACAAGCAGGTTAAAGAGCAGGGGGATTTCAGAAAAGAGGGAGCTGAGAAGTGAAATTCCCCTTATCTAACCTGAGCATCCATATAATCCCTGCTTTATCGAATTCCAAGGGTTTGTAATTTAAGGGATTTTGTTCTTGCTTTTCTTAAATAACACCCTATAACTCTACAAAGCAATGCAGCTGCAGTAACAGTGAATGTTCTTTGGAGATGCATTCATTCAAACACGTTCACAAACCAGGTTGATTTTGTGAAGCACTGGTCTCAGAGTTACCGTGCCCTGCCCAGTTCTCACACACTAACATTCTAACAGAGGTGTTCTCAGTAATTTTCTGCATGCAGATGACAATGACAGGTTTGGTTTTCCTTTTGCCTGACACCCCTGTGAAGAACCAGGCCATTCACTATCCGAGATACTTCCTGTGTCAATAACAGATGGTCTGAAAGGAAAAGGGAAAAAAATAAATAAAGTCAATATTTGGCTTCAAGATTGAAAACAGACACATCATGCTCCCCTTTCTCTACTCCCTTAAAAATACACCCTGGCCTGGCTCCACTTAGCTGCTGGTATTTTCTGCAGTGCTACCACCAGCTTCCCACTAACCGTGACATAAGCTGTAGCAAGCTGTCTGCAGTGATAGCCTGCATAAATCATCGGTCCTGAAGGGAACAGATGTTCAGGGTATGAAAGAGTAATACCACAATTTAGTCATAATTAAAATTCACCTTAGCATGCCTCTATCAGTGAGCGGAGAGGAACATTTCACTTCTCACCTACAGAAATGAAATGCCTCTCATTTCTCCTGCTTCAGAAAAATTAAGTCTGAACCTTTTGTACATTGTTTGAGTTCCACATCTGACTCTGCATCGTATCAATGAGATTTTTATTTCACGTCAACTGTTAGTTTTCTTCTTTTTTCCAAACATCAGAAAATGACCTCTAAATGGTGTACAGCCTCTGCACAAAATGCACTTACAATTAAACCTTCAAAGGAGATTGTTGCATATCGCATGCAGAAATATAATCAGCATCCAGCTACAGATCAAAACTGTGCCAATAAATACAACCATTGGACTGGTAACAATTCAGTCTGAGCTGGGTACATTTAAAAACTTAGGGGTGGAAGGCCTTTAAAAATTATTCAGTAATCTAAGATCACTAAAATCAGTGGGAGTTAGAGGATTAACTCCGGAAAAATGTGATCCTTAGCCTTGTAACTGCCATTAATGTTAATGGAATGTGTCTATACACATAATTTTGAACATGTAAGCCTCATACTGCTATTATTACAGTTGGATTACGTTAGATGCATGACAGTTCTTTTGAAAAATTGATTTCAATTCACGGGTCTTTTTATCATGAGGCTACGTTATTATAAAACATAAAGGATGTGTTGATTATGCTAATAAATGTCTTTAAATCCACTACAGAAAAAAAGGTTGAGCCTTTCACAGCACTTTAAAATTCTAAGACAAAAAAAAATTAATCTTCTAATGAGCATTGATATTGGCAATCAGTTTGAAGAAAAAACAAAACTGTCATTAAACCATGGTTTATTTTCCCAGCTAAATATCTTTAGTGACTGTCCATGGATTAGATTAGATCCTCAGTGAATGTTAATTAGATAACTTTACTGGATTCAGCTACAGTAATTTACCAGGAGTGAGAACGTGAATTTATAAATTATTAATCCAGTAAGGGTTTTGTAACCAAACTTACTTCTCAACAGGTAAGGGAATTTCAAATTTGCACTTGAAAATTTGTGGTTTGCTTTCTTCCGTGGGTACGTAGCTCCAGCAGCTCAAGCAAAGACTGCAGTTTTTAAGTGAGGAACCTGATGTTTCCATGTAAGGTACTTTGATTCAGATCCCAGAGCAGTTTCAAAGCAGGCAAACTGATATCATTTAGATGACTCTAAAGCAGTGGATGTGCTCCAAAACCCTCCCAAGTGCACAGCACAGACTGGACATAGCCCAGAGCAATGTCTTTCAAAATGTGCGTGGTGTGGACATGAAGTTCCTCTGTCCCAACAACGGCTTCCTTCCACACACCTGGTTCAGCTGGACAGCTGGGTAACGCACACATAGTTCCATTTCTGCTTTCTTCTCCAGAGCCCTTCCTGTTCCTTGTAGAATTCGTGAATTTTGCCTTATCTCCACGTTTTAAACAGCACTGCTGTGCCCTTGCAGCTGTCAGGCAGTTGTTCTGAGGCTGCTGTGACATTTGGCATGAGCACTTGATATGGACTTGCTAAAATCCTCTGCTAAGAACCTAAACGTTCCCATTGCCACCGATTGCAGCCTCAAACGCCTCTGCTGACACCAGTTGTTCTGAGCAGTCTCAGGCTCAGAACTGCCTCTCACACAGCCCATGTGAATCTGGAATGCCAGGTAGGTTCCACGTGCGTGAAGAGCATTAGTTCTTACCTGCCACAGCTAAATGGAGCAATGCTAGACCAGGAAATGCAGGAAGTGGCATTAAAAATTCCATATATTTCACAGTCTTTATCATTAAACAATTGGGAGAAGTTTGTTATTATTCATTTATTACTCGTTGTGAAAGCATGCAAGTTTTAGTAAATCCACTTTAGAAATGGGACTCCTGAAAAATTGTGGGGGATCTCACTGAAGAGCTTGAAATAATCTCCTCTCTGCAAGGACATGGTCATATAATAACCACTTATTCATACAGAAAAGGTCCTTTTCACTTCACAAACAAGAGTTTTTGGAAACTTCTTTTTATGGACATTATTTTTTATATTAATAACTCCCAAGATTAACTTGAGTGAGTATATAAGACACCCTCTCCACTCAGCATATCGGATGGCTTGGCTGTCTCTTGGTCCCTTCATCAATACAGATTTCAAGTCATGTGAGACTGCAGCAGTGAAGTTGATGTATTTCAGAATTCACATGAAAAACAACATGTCTTGAATCACACCCTCCTGTGACTTACCCATGAATTCCACCCCTGACCATAAGAAAACAGGAATCTTGGAATAAAAGAGGCGGTTGCAAGACCAGTTTAATTAATGGTTGAAAAACTTGTCTACTAACACTGGAAAATCAATCTCAAATTGATTGAGCTCAATCTCAGCTGGACAACACCAGCGAGTAAGAAGATGGACTGACTGTCATTTGTAAGTTTTTGAATCAGTATTTTTTATTTTTTCAGAGAAGTTGCAGAAAGCGGCTGAGCCTGGGAAGAGGGGGCTCTAATTTGCATTCACAAATCAGGTGTAAGTCTGTACCACGATCTAGTTTGGTAGGGTGTTCATTTATGTAGTTATTGGATACATATCAAGTGTTATTTGGTGTATAACAAAGAATTACAAGCTGTCTGTCATACAGCAGCAGAGGGGTGCTCTCCGTTTAGGTGTGACACACTAAGGGTGGGTTGGTTTCCTCCTCAGCAGCGTGGTAAAAGAAGCGGCTGCTGGCTCAGATTCTAATGAAAGATGACATAAGGTGAAACTTAGAGATCGTTTGGCACTGAATGACGAGAGCCAGTAGATGCCTAAAGGCAAATTTGGGGAGATTACAGCTGCCTAAACCAAAGAATGTGATAAAGAAAAATGTTGTCCATCCTTTAAGGTTACACTCCCAGTACCCCTCAGGGCTGGCTGGAGAACTGTTCTGGAGGTCAGGCCTGTCTGTATTCTACAGGATAAGCCTGCAAGCGAGCATCAAGCACAGCAGGAACAAGCCCTCCAGGAATCTGCATGGCCAAAAATGTGAACCATGACTTTTTGTTCCCAGCCTCGAATGAACGAGGTGTCAATGAGGCTGTTGTGTGCATGGAAGGCACTGCATGGTAATGAATAAACTTCTGCCACTTCAGAGTGGCACAGACATAAAATCACGTACTTGAGAGCCTTTGTCTTCCCCTGCTTTCAAATATAAATTCCTCT
The DNA here is from genome assembly GCA_013400735.1 of Pomatostomus ruficeps. NCBI lineage: Eukaryota > Metazoa > Chordata > Aves > Passeriformes > Timaliidae > Pomatostomus > Pomatostomus ruficeps. Next base: position 116,326 of record VYZT01059350.1, on the reverse strand, counting down.
TGCCGCTTGAAATTGTCTGTACTTTGACCCTTCAGTGCATCACGATCCTGATTTGATAACTGAGCAGTTGCCAACCTTTTGGGGCTCACAAACCAGGAAGCTCCAAAGCAAAATTCCCTCTCTGAGATACACTGAATGCAGAGACAAACAGAGGTAGCACTGAGCTCACCACAAAGTAAAACAGACACCAGCCTTTAAATTAAAAAATTACCTGAAGGGTCATGGTAAAGTCTCATTTATAGGGTGGCCAAGTATTTATATTTCCTGGGCAGAGGGAGATCAGGTTCTATAACCTCATTCTGATGGTCAGTTCCATATTTCACAATTCCCAGGACAGTGTCCACAGTTGGCTGCTGTGATGCCTCTCTCCTTTTGCTATTGGCCTGTGCAGCAATGAAAAATTCCTGGAGGAAGACGGAAAGAACAGCCACGGGAATCTGCCTTTCCAGACTACTGGCAATAAAGTACTCATTTGGAGCTGGGGCAAGGATTTTATAACCCCAGTCTTGCACAATGCCCAAACAAGGTGTTTAAGCAGAGGCATCAAAGGAGATTTGATGTCTTTCTGTGACACGGATAAGCAACAGAAATAGAGCAAAAAATGGGCAATGAGGAGCAGAAGATTGCCAAGGTTTGTAGGGAGAGAGAATATCCCATAGCAGCTACAAGAAAAAAACCAGGGAAGCTGTGTGGAGTATAACTCCTTCTATTAGTTACTTAGATCATCCACAAGGACCTCCCACCATTACTGCAACACAGCAAGTGGATTTTATTCATTTTCAGCCTTGGGAATAAAATGCAGCATATTGTGTAGAAGGAGAAGGGATCCTGAAGAGAAGGCAGCTGAGAGGAGGCCTAACCACGATCTTACCTGAAGAGCAGCTCACAAAAAGACAGGGGAAAAGATTTCCTGAAGGAGCGCAGCAAAAGAATGTAAGGGAAAAGTCATGGCTGAAGCATGGGAAAATTCAACCAAATATAAAGAAAAAAAATTGACAAAAATCGACAATTATTGGCATGGCTTGCCCAGAGAGGCTGGGGGATTTCCATCTTTCAAAATTTTTTAAAACTTGACTGGAGAACACCTCACACAACCTGTCCTGCCTTTGAAGCCATCCCTGCTAGAGGAGATTCAGTGAGGTGCCCTGCAGAGGTCCTTTCCAAGGCAAATTATCCCGTGAATCTCAGTAATCTGCCACTGTATAGCAGACAGCTGTACAAGCTACCACCAGCTCTAATTTGGTTCCTTAATTTGATAACCACTGTGTTAACACTGAGTGCTTGACACTGCAAATTTACTAATCTGAACCTAATTTTTATACACATATTTTTCATAAATTTTTGTGCCTGAATTTACCACAATTTTCAAAAATTAAATTATGTGCTTGGTGTTATACGTAATGCTAGATGTTGAAATTATTCAAACAAGAGTTCTTAGTGATAGGCTGACTTAGAGGGTCACTGTTAGGAATGAAGAATGGCTCTTGTAAACAACAATACAAACTCACAGAGCCTCAAAATCCTGATTTGACATTCCCTAATTCCCTGTCTGAGGACTACACTGTTCGTGACCTAAGCCCAGGTTTGGATTTCCTGTTACACTGAACTGATTTCAGAATTCCGTTTTCTTATTCTCCTGGCACCTCTCTCCCTTTCCTTCACAATTCCTGTATGCTGCCATTGCTGAAACAAGATTTACAGACGTGTAAGAAACTTTCTTCAACAGTAAAAAGGAATAAACTGATAGGTTTAAAGGGAATAGTGTGTGGTATTACAAAGACATTGATATTGCATACTATACATTACATTACGCCTGTGTACTCAGACACATCTTGCTTTAACTTCTTTCTCTTTCCTCACCCTCAAAGAAATAAACACCAAACACTGCCTTGAGCAAACTTCAAAACTTCTTGAATCCAAAACTTACTGCCTGGAAAAATACATTTTCTTCTATGAACGACATCATCTTCTCAGTTCCCACTTTTTAAGATTTTGAAAAATGGAGTGATACATTTTAAAGGGTTCAGAACAGAGAAATGAATCTGAAATATATCTTTTGTAGCAATAAAAGTGTTATTTTAATAAATATGAAACTCCCTGACATATATTTATGAAATAGGAAGAAAGACCCAGGTTTCCTAAAATTTAAACTCTAGTAGTAAGAACGCACAATGTTCCAGTGAGTTACGTTCTCTGTTCAAATTCCAGATGCCTCCCTGTTTGGGAAACACATTATGCCCAGGTCACATTCCTGTGCTTAACTAAGTTTACAGTCACTCCCTTTTCTTTAAATACTTGAGAGCTTTTTGTTGCTGCATGTTCTGAAGTGTCATCGCTTATCGCCACAGGCACACCGGCTATATTTAACTCATAATGACAGCAGTTGTCATTAGATTTTAAACTCACTAACACCAGGCTGACATATTAGCTGAAGTATGTCTTAATACTAAATTTGATTAAAATTGCAAACATCCCATCCCCTCTGCCAATCAACAGGCTTCATCCCCTCGCCCTGACCTCTTCTATGAACTCACAAGGAAAATAGGTCATGGCATGAGAGTCCACTTAAACTCAAGAAGGCCTCCAGATTGTAAAAGTATTCTTTTCACAAAACACAAATTAAAGTTTAGGTTCTTCAAAGAATGATCGACGCTCTTCATTATTTTTTGTGTAATAGGAATCTGAAGTGTAGAATTTACATGACAAAAAGCATGCTATAATTCCTTTCAAAAAAATAAAGTTACTGTGGGAAATAATTGAAAATATGCAAATGACTACCAATTAAAACTGCTAATATGTCTAACAGGACAGGGAATCAATACTAAAAACTGTGCAAAACTTCCTATGATTACACTTGAGCACTCCAGAAGCAAAGAAAATTGTTTGAAGAAATAAAAAATTTGGTGTTGGAAGAGTTAAACAGAAGTAATTAACATTTGTTCAGGAAATTTCGTACGAATCCTTACCTTATTTACACTCAAGCAAACATAAAATTATTTGGGGATTAAACAGGTGTAAGTGCCAAACAGAATAAACAAGACAAGCCCTGAAGAGACTGCAGCAAAAATGCAGAATGATAGGAACTGATAGAGACTGGGTGAAATGCTGAAACTCCCTGGCTTTTTGGCTGCCAACCCCAAGTTCACTGGTGGGTTGATGGTTCACAGTGCAAGCAATTTTCTTCCATTTGGCAGAGAGGAACAGAGAATGCCTCTGTATTTATCTTCACTGTTCCTCTCCCTTTTTCCCTTGAAGCACTGGATCTAGAACGGTAATGGCTGGAAGACTCTGTCTTGTTCAGGATCTGAATGAATTTCTCCCTTCGGCATGGCTTTTGGTTTGGGGTGGTTTCACATGAGGCATCAGAGATGCAATCATAAATTATTTTAAACAGATTCTTACTGCAGTCCACCATTAGTAGGGACACAGGTCTGAGTGATTTGCATTTCTTGAGGGAAGTTTCGTTTAAGCTCTGGCTGAGTGCAAACAAAGGGACTGGACAAAGGCTCTACAGGCCAAGATCTGCTGCCGTGAGAAAGGTAGGGAAAAACATGCCTGCAGCTTCCGGCTCTTTGTACTCCTAAGGTTGCGCCAAAATTTACCCTGGATTTATCCTCTGGGATACTGCTGGGAGGTGTCAGCACAAGTGCAGGTAGTAATTAAATAGAGCTGTACTTTTAACATTTAATTTAAATTGGTTTGGCTGTACCTTATTGTTTCCACGTTTTTTTCTTCAACATACAATTTCAAGCCGTATTTGGAAAGTATATTTCCAGCCTAGAAAATAACATTATTCTTTTTTTTTTTTTTAAATTATTGTTACGGAATTTTATGACAGGCTCCTTTATCATGATTATATTCCTATGGATGTGCCATGTTCCCATGAGTATGCCTTTTCAAATCCAGACATCTTACAGCCTGAGCCTAATGCAGAAACTTGTGAAGGAAGATAAATTTTCTCCCTTTAAATTCAGGTGGATTCTGGGAAGGGCATCAGAGTGTGCATTCCCTCAAAACTAACCAATTAGTTGGCCATTAACTAATTAATACATCTTACTCTTCACTGCCCTAAACCAAAGTATAACAAGAAACAGATTTTTTTCAAGAAGATGAAAGGGTAAAATATAGGGCATTTTGGTTATATATATATGGAATGTAGTAGATACTATCATTTTATACAATCAGCCAAAACCGTGGAAGCTACACACAAAGGGTTCAAGTCATTTCTCTTTAGCAGCACATTGTAAGGGTGTTGGCTGGTTATTTAAACAATTCCATTTGTGTAATTAATCTTACGATTATGTGATTTTTAAATTATAGCTTTTTAATTGTAAAAAAGCTCCCAAGGTACTATTGACAAAATATTCCTTCTGGTGATGTTTTTTACGCTGACCAACTTGCCTTATGTGCTTGTGTGTGCGTGTGTAAATGCATTTATCACTTTTGGCCATCAGTTTACATCTATTAAAGTTGCCATGTTTCCTCCTTAAAGTCTCTTGCTTGCTCCCAGAAATCAAAGCATCGTGGTGGAAAATGTTTTTAACCCAGTGACATCACTGAGCTAAAGTACATCACAAAGGGCTCTCATATTTCATCAACCAACAACCAAAGTTAATGGGCAGGACAGCGAAGCCAGAGACAGAAAAGAGAGTTAAAATCTGACCAGACACCTGTGCCACCGTCATTGTGCCATCAATAAGGCCTCATGTGTGTTGTCTGGAAGAAGAGATTTATCTATTTATCCAAATCTGCTGTGGAAGCTCTTGAGGGAACACGGCTGAGCCTGACGGAGTTCAGGAAGGGTTTGGACAACACTCCCAGGCACAGGGTGTGACCTTTGGGGATGGTCCTGTGCAGGCGCAGGAGCTGGACTCCATACCCTTGTGGGTCCCTTCCAAGTCAGCATATTCTGTGACTCTGTGACTCTGAGATTCTGTGACTCTGTGGCTCTGTGACTCTGTGATTGTGTCTCTGTGTCTCTGTGACTCTGTGTCTGTGACTCTGTGACTCTGTGGCTCTGTGACTCTGTGATTGTGTCTCTGTGTCTCTGTGACTCTGTGTCTGTGACTCTGTGACTCTGTGGCTCTGTGACTCTGTGATTGTGTCTCTGTGTCTCTGTGACTCTGTGTCTGTGACTCTGTGACTCTGTGGCTCTGTGACTCTGTGATTGTGTCTCTGTGTCTCTGTGACTCTGTGTCTGTGACTCTGTGACTCTGTGGCTCTGTGACTCTGTGACTCTGTGATTCTGTGACTCCGTGACTGACTCTGTGATTCCAATTCTGTGATTCCATGATTCTGTGACTCTGTGATTCTGTGACTTTGTGATTCTGTGATTTTGGGACTCTGTGATTCTGTGACCCTGTTTTTCTGTGACTCTGTGACTTTGCGATTCTGTGATTCTGTGATTCTGTGACTCTGTGATTCTGTGACCCTGGGACTCTGTGACTCTGTGATTGTGATTCCGTGATTCTCTGACTCTCTGATTCTGTGATTCTGGGACTCTGGGACTCTGGGACTGATTCTGTGACTCTGGGACTGTGATTCACTGACACGTGTACCTCTGATTCTCGTGCCAAAGGAAGCAGTAGAGTTTGCGAAGGGAAAAAATCTAAAGAAGAAAAAGATAGGGCATATTAAAAGTGGGATCTTCAGTATTGTGATGGATTCCGAAATAGCTCATAAATTGGCATCTTCTAGATTTCAAAAAAGTCCTTACAACAGAAATAGGCTGTAAGAAACTTTAATAATAATTTGAATCTAAATATTCCACAATAAAAGAGTAAAATTAATTTTCTGACAGAAACCCTCCAAATGCAATCTAGATCTTGCTGGCATCCTTCTCAGAGGACAGGGTTGTGTTATTCTATTTTCAGGATATGATCAAGCCATTTTCTAAATAATCAATTCTATTTTGCTATGTGGTGATTCAAGAGAACTTCTATAGACTGCAACACATTTGTGTTGTAGATCTTGAGATCTTCAACCCATAAGAAGGATAAGCTCTTAACAGATGATGATTTACATATTGCTGCATATTTTATGAATATTTGTCATTCACATTACTTTTTCAGATCAAAATGCCAGTATAAATGCACTGAAATAATAACATCCAATACAGTCATTACATAAAAATTTGAAGTAAAATGTATTGATTTCAAGTTCGAAGAGAAGATTCATTTTTTTTCTGAAAAATAAAATGTGACAACTTTAATTTTTATGTGCTGGTGAGATAAAGCCCTATGGTACTTGGAATGCTGCTTGGAATTTAAACATTTCCAAAGTGATCAATGGTTAGAATCCATGTTTTCCCTGACACTCCTTGCAGAAAAGATGTCCTGTTTTAAATGTAGTCACACTCTGAAGCAAGATCAAGGTCAATGGCAAACACAGAAACTGAAAAATTGCTGAATGGAACATGAAGTGGTCAAGAAGCCATTTTTCCCATAATAGCATGACTGATATGCACAGTTTTTTTATGAAGGAGTGATAACCAATTGATTATTTTACTCAGCAAGTTTGCAAAGTCACTGCAATTAAATTAAAGAAATTAAAATTAAAGAAATAAGATAACACCAGTTGAAGAAATTGGTAAATAACGAAGAAAGCACGATGCAGTACGCTGGAAACACCTGAAATTCAATTGTAATGAGGTGTGGAGGTGCAATAAAAGCTGGCAGGAGAAACACGAGGCATTAAAAGAATAAATGAGTACCCAGTATATTTTGAAATTCAGTAAGTGCTGAGTATGTGTCGGCAAACAAACACTGAAATATGTGTTGTCCCATGGATTTCCAAGGAAAACTGAATAATTAACTACAACCATTGACCATCAGCAAAGGACACACGGGAACTGCACACTGCAGAGAATCAGCTCTTTAGCACAGCTCTGCACCACACTGGTTCCACAATAGTCCCTCCAAAAATAGGTTTTAAATGCTTGACATTTGATCCCTCTTTGTTTGCTCAACTCCTGTTGGAAGGGCACCCTGTCACTGATATGCCACATGTATTTATTATAAATAAGGAATTAAATTAGAAGCAGCAATGCCTTTCAATTTTTATCCCCGATCATGCAATTGGACACCTTATGTTTGAATCCTTATCCACTTAATCCAAACCTCAAGTGAAATTTTAGTATGTCAGGAAGATGAGGAGATGAATAAATCCCAATAAACCTGATCCTAAATCCTAAAGACATCAGGATCACTGGGTATCATACTTCCTTCAGGTATTGATGCCACGTGAAGCAATCAAAGTTCATGCAAGATGCTACACTTCTGCCAAACTTTGTGATTTATACAGCACCTGAAATACAAATTTCTCCAAAGGTGTTGACCTTGCAAACATTTTAGTTTAACTCCACCGGTAAAAAGCCAGTCTGGTTTCCATGGCATCCCTTGCACATATTTGCGGGGCTTTACGCTGTACCGCTGATCTCCCATTTAAAAGTAGAAAAGATTTGCTGCCGGCATTTGCCCTTGTTACCTGCGTGCTAAGGGCTGAAATGCGGCCATCAGTGTGTTCACACTGAGCAGTCACACTGCTCTCTGCTCCCTGCCCAGCCTTGGGCTACAGAAAGGAAATAGAAAATAGCTGCTGCCTGTCTCCCTACATCTCTAAAACCTATCTTCAATATACTGTAGCTTTTTTAAAGTCTGTACATTGCCATTCGTTATATGCATAAATAATTTTTTTTAAAAGTAAAGGAAGCTCCTGTGAAATGTTTTACAGAGAATTTGTGAACGTTTTTAACATCAGTTCTGGTTTCTGAGCACACGGAATTCTACACTATGAGCTGCCATTTTCCAGTTCTATTAAACTTGTAAACAGGGGTGTTAAAAGGCCTATTTTCTGGTCGTGGTGGCTTTTCTACTTACAGCAGTGACTTTTTGCTGTTTTACTTACCCTTTTAATGGCCACACAATATGTTACTCTGTGCCCAAGCTCACCTACTCTTTCTTTTCTCAAAAGACAAGGCACATCTGCCACCTGCTCTACTCTGTGTCCCAGCAACAACTGTCGAGCAGCAAAAAGATTGATTATCAGTCAAAAACCATTCAACAACACCAGATTTTGGTAGGTTAAGCTTGCTGATCCAGCAAGAGATGGTGTGAAATTTTCAGTAGTGTGTGCCAACATTTTGGTGCTAGAAGAACAGCAGTGCATGTCACAATGAAACACAGCCAAAGATACGCAGACAAAGCACAGAAGTTTTTGTTTTGAACTTGGCTTGCAAGAGGGAAAATGAGAGAAAGAAAAAAAGACTCGCTTAATGACCTTGAAAATCCATCAAAACACTCAAGTCATCTGCATGGAGAAGCTGGAATACATGGACCAGCGAAGAGTTTGTGACAAAGAGCAGTGCTCCTACAAAATCCCGCAGTAATAGGATTGTGTCAGTGATTCACAGAGCACAAGCAGCAGATTTATCACACACGTTTGCGAGAATAAAAACAGTGATCTGTGCCTCTCTCTGAATGTACAGACCATTAATTACAGCCATTCCAGCGACTGCATCACCTGACTCGTACTCGGGATAATTTTTGTTATTAAAAGCAGATTATAACACATTAAATTGATTATGTAAGGCACAGGCTTACTAACGTAAGTTTCCTTTGTAAACACCTCCATGAATATGTAAACAAGCCTTTAATTACTGGACTCTCATCACAATTAGTGTTGGATGTTTCTGTTTAGAGAGAGGGCTACATAGTGGTGATTTTTTAGTCAAACCGCCAGTTAGGAGTATGATACGGACATTGTCTTGAAATGTATTTGTAGTGTTATCAACCTCTGAAAGAATTAGTGAAAGACCATTTAAATATTTTGAAATTTTGAATGATTGATTAAACACTAAAATATGTCCCCTAATACTTCCCACGACAAGAAAAAGCTGTGTAGAAAAATAAAACCAAAGACTTGTTTCTAGAGAATGTACATAAGAAAAAAATTTGCCCCAAAATGCCAAGAAATCTCCCTATAAAATACATACAAAATATATAGAAAATATGCAAACTGTGTGAATGAATGATTTCCTCTTGTTTTTCTTTGCCATCCCCAACTTTCTAAAAAATCTACCACACCATTGGCTACAAAATCATAAAAAAATCAAACGTTTCATGTTTTGTTAAACAATTGGTTTTATTTACATTTCTCATTGGCATTGTACACTGGAATTGGAAATTCCTACCTACACATACACCATCTTAATAATAATTTTGCTTTTTAGAACATATACAGTTGTATTAATTAAAAGTTCTTGATCACTAATGCTGGTTGAAATAACAGCTTGATAAAATACCCAAGTGGAATCTTCAGTTTGATACTGAGCCCTGCTCAAGCTACAGCTAGAAAATGCTGCCACGAATGTGCAGCAGCAATCTCGCAAGGAATTTTGTGATCTTACAATGCCAGTGCAAACATTTACAGTAATATCGAAACCGTAGGGGATTCAGAAAAATGACAGTGCAAACATTTACAGTAATATCGAAACTGTAGGGGATTCAGAAATATTTTTTACCTCTCCTGAAAACTAAAACATAATTACCCTTGTGGTAAAAGAATGAGAAGGAGCAAAGAAAAATTTTCATAATGGTTCTCACCAAACAATCTAAAATTTAGAAAGCGTAAGACGGAAGATATTCCGCATTGCTGTATTAAACTTAGAAAAAAAAATTTGAAAAAATGGCATGAATTAACCCAATCTTACATTCTGGATTATTTTTGCTAGTGGAATAAACCTAATTAATTATGTCTGTTTGATGTCACTGAAACTAAACAGTAAATTCAATAATCTCTTTACATTTTCACCATTTAACCTCCTGCAGGCTCCCTAATGTCTATTCAGATCTATATTAAATTAAGTACCAATGCTAATGAAGGGCAATAAATGTGGCTGTCAGTAGATTTTTCTTTCATTAAGCACATTATCCTCTTACTGAGCTGCAAATGAGTAAACATTAGTTCTGTTAAACCATGCAAAAAGACAGGATGAAAATAATTCTTAAATGCACCCCCCAAGCCATTCGCTGGGGGTTCTCCGTTCTGGTTTGGGGGTTTTTTACTTTCTGGGGGTTTTTATATTTTTTTGAGTGGCCACAGGAAGGTTTTTCTGGTTGCAATGTCGGCATGGAGGGGTCTGCCCTGGGTTCTGGGGGCTCGGTGCCGCCTGCCAGGAGCTCTCCCAGCAGTCAGCTCCTCAGAGCAGCCCCTGAGCGCAAGGGGCAGGAGTGCTGAGCGCAGACAGAGTTATTTCATCCCTGAGAGCGGCCCAGGGCAAACAAAACTGCAAATAAAAACATCCGCTCTCAATTAATTCCCCAATCATATGAGCCGCACCGCAGGTAATTCAGCGTTTCACTGATTACTACTAGGAACTATAGATGAGGAAAAACACACGGCCTCAAAAAGCTTGGTTTAAAAGCATTGTGCTCTTGCCTTTTCGTGTCAAATAATACTGTTCTTAATTCTGGCACTTCTCTCACTTAGCATTTATAAGTATTTCCAACAGGTCGTGCATTTCAGAAATAGCGTACAAAGGATGAAAAGTCTCATACAAGCTTAATTCAAAACAAACAAAAAAAAAAGGATTAACGTTTGGGTTTGAAGCAAAAGCTACAGAGAAACTGTATGCATGCAAGAAAATTTGTGTTAGAGGTTCCTGGCTTAATTAAGGACACAGAAACTTTAGCAAAAAAAAATCCTTCTTGTGGAGTTTTGCTAAGCTATGACTTTGATTGCATTTGGCTGCTGTTTAATAACTTTGGATACTTCATATGCCAGAGTTTTGAAACAGAGAGGACAGTTCATTCCGTTGAAAAAGAAAATCCAGCTGAGGATATTGAAGAAACGATCCAATATTATTTTTTTAACTTTTTTTTGGAACTTTTATAACAGTTGCGTAAAAAGACAATCTGAGCGTACGGCCATTAAAATTCTTCACAGTGTAAGAAATATTTCACAGCACCTAAATTATAAAGATAGAAAATACAGAGAAATTGAACTCTCCTAAACAAAATACACTAAACCTCTTCCAAACTGAGTTTATTCAGAACTTCTAGAATACTAGAAAGTAGTTCCTATGAAGTCCTTTCCTGAAATGTCTTAAGAACATCGCAAGAAAATAAACCAACTAATTTATTTTTCAAAACTCATCAGCTCAAATAAATATAGGAAAACAATTAGATCCTGAGAAAACTTGTAATTAAAGAGTGCTTTCAGTGCATAATATGTAGGTTATTGCTTCTGGTTTAAAAAGTAAGAACTGGTGACAGTCTTTTCTCAGGCAAAATTTCAATCAAATTGACAGCAATTATGCCTGTACAGTGACTGCAGAGTGGGGCTTATTGTTAATTGTTTCTGTTTCCCAGATAGCAAAACATATTCAATACAGCTGCCAGAATAAAATTAAATTAACTAATAATCAACTTATAAACATCACAATACTATTTTAAAATGCTTATATCACAACTTCTGAGTAATAACACAGTGAGACTATTTTTAAAAAGAAAAAAGAAAGGAGAGGAAAGCAGATTTATAACAAAATGTCATCCTTCAGCAAGAACATTGGTCTTTCTCCTAGCCTTTAACAAGAGGTTCCCATGCCCCAAATCTGGTTTGAGGCCTAAGATGTGGATTCCTCGCCCTTAAAAACCTTTGGCAATTCCCCCATTCATTTAAATTAGCATTGAATTGATACTCCACTTAAACCATAATAACACACAGGTAATCTCACGTCTTTCCAAGTTTCCACATTTCCTGAATGGCAAAGTGACCACATGAGAATCCCAGATTTTTTGTCTCCTTTTTAGAATTTCCGAAGTGAGTTATGCTATTAAACCAACGTGCCTCCTTCAGTGCTGACTACTAAACCACACAATGGGAAAGCCAGAATGTGGCCCCTTGAAAAGTGAACATAAATTACTTTCATACACCAGGACACAATCATATTGATAAACATGGCTTATTATGCAAAATCAAAAGTTACAAAGGCTTTAAGGGTTTGGAAAAAGCCCTTTCAGAAAAGAGCTACAAAATAAAAAATTAGAGCCATTTGTATTCTAGTTGAGGTCTCAAACCAAGGGATACCATGATAACTTTAATCATTTAGCTTTGTCTCTGTTTACAACAATTTCCTTCCTCAAAACAGAAGGCACGAACAGCAAAAAGCTTTTGATGAGGACATCTAAGTTAAGCACATTATAGCGCACTTTTGTCTTTTCTTTAATCACCTTTATGGTACATTGCAGAATCCAATTGCTCTCCGGGATTTTCCGGACAGACCCAATCAATTCATTTTGGATTAATTATGGAGAATCACACTCTTCTTTACAAGGGGGTCAACCTGTTGGCTGTTACCTATCTCTTGTTAAGTCTTAAAGACTGGTAAAGCAAGCTGGGATGCCTGATTCACTGTAATTTTCCAGTGATGTTTGATTGGAATCAATAAGGCTTTAAAAGCTACATACTCTGACAAATTTCTAGGTCAGGAAATGTTAATAAAAATTAGCGAGGCCTGTTTTGGAATATCAGCTGAAGCACCGTTACAAGGTGACTGAAGTGCAGCACCCTGGATTGAAAGCAGCAGAGAAGAGCTTTGATTACCTCAGCTGACCTGTGGGACACTTTCAGCTCTGGTTCTCTCGGGTGGTGAAATCAGAGAGAAATTGGCTGTGCTGCCTGATTTGTAGCTGTCTCTGCATCTGCTGCTCCATCACAGCTCGGAGCTGATTTCCTTTGATGTGCAGAACAACGTTGAAGCCTTGACCTCAGTGATGCCGTTGCTGATTGCAGACGACGAGTGTTGTGGGCGCACAGAAGTTGTTCAGAGCTTTGCTTCCCCTCAATATTTTAAGTGTCTTTTTCACAAAGGGAGGGAAACATTTCATGAGACAAAAATATGGTAAAAGTGTTAAAATTTTATCTTATTGCTTTGGTCTTTCAACTGCTGTAAATTAGTATTAATTGCCTGTACAGAGTTCAGAAAAGCCTACAACACATTAATTAAAGCTGCAAAACATCTTATGAAACTGTGTTAACGCTTTCATGCTGAGTCTTATTTCTGCAAAGATTATTTCAGAATCCAGCTCAATTAATGTTTGCACGAGCTGGGAGCAGAAGGGCAATGCACAAAGTGCTGTAGGACAGGATTAGGGTGAAGTACAGCAGGTATTTCAGCTATGCTACGCTGCCCTAGCACGAAGCCTGTGCTAGCCCTCCTCATAATAAATGAACACTGAGTTATCTCATCAGCCAGAAAAGAAAGGCTTTATTTGCATACAAACATTAAAAATAATGAGAACAAAAGCCTCCAACTTTCAATTTGGGGCTGTTATTAGTAATACAAAATTACTTTATACCATAGGCCGAAAGCCTAGATGTAATATTCACCCATACGGCGATCAAGCAATCTACTTCTACCCAGTCTCTGGAAGATCCAAATCAGCACTCCCGTAACTCTGCCAAGAGCAGTAGTAAAGATCAAGATGAAGCAAGAAAGAAATTGGATGAGATCAAGCCCTCCTTGTCCTTTCATATTCAAGTAACTCTGAAGTACGAGAATATTCCCATTATCAATTACAAAAACGATGTCATAACAAATGGGAACTTCAGAATTTGTCCACGTGGATTGCAGCATTTCTACCAAGGAAATCCTTAAACTAATATACTTCTCAGGAATGTTAAATATTGCCGTTCAGCTGAATAAAACTCGTTTTAGTATTATGACATCTGAGCACGCTATTTGTGTTTGCATTCTGCCCATGGACAGCAAGAGGACATTACTTTTTCCAAACACTCTTTTCCTTAAAACACTACTTTATCTCCCCCTTCAAAAGCAGAAACTCCAAAACCTGAAACAGATTTCTTTATACAATAAAAATTGCCGTTATTTACTCTGTAGAGAAAATGCTTTTTAGCAAATAATATCCCTACTTGCCACTCAGAAATGATTTTAATGGAATATTAAACCCCTGTGTAAGTAGTAAAAGGCTACTACTTTCCAACAATAGATAAACCTGTGACACCTCCTGTCACTAAATTACACTGTACAAGTTCAATATCTACAGGACTTTTACTGTTCCCCAGTCCTTGTCCAGCTTTTTCTTACAATTTTCCCCCACCATAACAAATGTTTCCACACCTTAGGGTGCTTGTGCACACACTGCAATTCCTTAACCAGCGTGGTTTCAAACAGAGCATGCAGCCACCAAGGGTAATCTCAGCTGCCTCACACTCTGAGAAAACTCACATTTAGGTGTAAGCCTGGTGCTCCACCCCTCGGGAGATTAAACACCACAAAATGAATGTCCTAAAATGTGGGAACTGCATGAAAGGGTCATTCTGAAATGGCATTTGCTAGTCAGGAAAAAGAAGAGTGATGCTCCATACTAAAGGAAAATTTTGCTCGCTGCTGACACCAAGATGCTGAGATCCTATTTTTGCAGCACAAGTAAAGATATCCAGATAGAGATACAGAGAGAAAAGATTTTGAAACCAGAACTTTAAAGAGGAAAAGAAATGGAAACAACTAAAAACCTAGAGAACTCTCACAATTTCTTTTCCCATATAAAAGCAATTAAACTTCGGTTTATTCATGGCCAAAACACTGAGATATTTTTGTAATTATTACAGAAGCAACTTCTACTTTCAGTTAGCTCTACATTCCGAAATTCAAAATTTCTATTCTGCTGCTCTTGTGCGATTTCCTCATTATTCATTGTTGTCTAACTAAAGCAGGTCTCCATATTTCTTTTTAACTAGAGAGCAACAGTACGCTAAAAAAGAAATAAACAAGCAGTCCATACAATTTCCTAAGACATAAATCTGCCCTGGCTGGTGTTTTTCTTTGCAGAGTTAAAAACGCAGTTACTTTGTCAGACGGTGGTTCAGTAGCAGCGGCACAGGTCAGAGTTACCCCCCAGTTCGGGCTGTGAATTCAACAGCAGGATAATGACAGTTGCCAAGGATTTGTGCTCGCTGTCGCTTCCTCCCAGAGTTGCCTGTCAAATTGTCTCTTTTTCTCACGCAGAAGCCAGGGAATTTTTTCTGGATAGCAATTACTTACGATACGCAATGAAGTACATCAGATGTAACACCCACCCTTTAGCCCTGCATTATTTGGTCGTCTCTTTGTTATTTCTAGTCATCCATTTTCACCTAAATTATTTATTTATACTGCATATTTGACAAGCATGTATTCTAGGATTTATTTTATTTCAGTAGTTGTTCAAAAGATACAGCTATTTATTTCAATGTTCCCCTGTTTAAATTTAGCTTATTTTTGTTCTTGTAAGCACTGTCTGAACAGCAAAGGCCTTTTGTTTATCTATCAAAGGTATTAAAAATTAAAATAATGGCAATATCAGACCTTAACCATGATGGAGGGATTAAGCAAATCTTATATTTATCCACCATTTGTTTGCATTTTTATTTTTCTCCAGCCGTCAAATGCGTTTGCATTTACAGCACTGTTGCACTATGTGCGTGTGTGCTCCAGATATCCAAATTAATATATCTTTATATTGATAGATGAGCCTAAGATGTTTCATATGTTATGGTCCTGAAACATTTTCTGCTACAGGACTGCATTGACATCGTCATAAGGCTTGTGAAAATCCTAAATTTCTTTTTATCATACAAGAAATGTACAAAATACACTATTTACATGATAAAAACCAAAGCCTAATAGCTTATCAAATTTCATGTTTGGGAAATTGCCTTCAGAATAACTCACCCAACAAAGGAGAGCTTTACACACATAATCAGGATCATTTTGAGAAGGACCTTCTCCAACAAATTAAATGGATCTCAACTCACACAGCAGTCAGAAAGAAGAGATTATTACTTTTCTTTTATTAAAAAAAAAAATAAAAAAAATAAAACCCCCCACCAAATCTTCTGTTTTTCTCCTAATATTCTTCCCAATTGCAGGCTATCGTGAAACTACAATCTGTTCTAAATGAGTACACGCTGAGTAATAACCTAATAAGTATAGGCTGTCTGTGAAACTCATGTCCCACTAAAATTATTGGGAATTTTGCCAAGGGCTTGAATGAAAATTTTCTCCTGCATCTCTGAGTTGATGAATAGAAAGAAACTGTTCCTCCTTCCTCTGTCACTTCTCCACTGAAACCCTGGCATCCCACAGATCTCTGGCTAGGAAAGTTTTTCTCCAGCTTAAGAAAATAAATGAGACTGCTCAGGGAGGCAAGTGGTGCTTAGCACAGAAAAAAATATTTGAACAGTTCTTCTTGGTTATCGCAATAATCTGAGGTCAATTGCTCTCAATTAATCGAGAAACTACAGAGTAGCCATCGAATCTCTTGTCCCCCTCCTCCAGCGCTAGAGGAATGGATCTTCTTTCAGCGCCTGGAAGAGGCAGAAACTGCTCTGTGCACCAGGAACGAAGCTGCCACGCCATGGAAAAGAGATTAGGGCGAAAAAATGACAACATGCACATCCTTGGCCAACAGAAATGCTCCCAAAAACCCCAACAATTGAGGTATCACAGCAGATTTTGCTGGCTGGGTAGGTGGGAAGGGGGGAAAAAAAGCCGTACAAGTTGGAAGTGCCACTCGTCCTGGCACCGTGGAAGTGCGAGGCTGCCATCTGCTCCCGGGCTGCTGCGGGAGGCAGGGAAACAAGGGAGCAGCCCCTCGGGATGAGGGATGGCTGCAATGGCCCTGGCTCACCCCCATCCCGGGCTCGGCTGCGGGCTCGGCGCCAGCGCTGCTTCCCCGGGAGCCGCCAGACAGCGCCGGGACACCGGGCACGGCAGGACCCGGCCCGGCCCTCCTGAGGGGCTGCNAGACAGCGCCGGGACACCGGGCACGGCAGGACCCGGCCCGGCCCTCCTGAGGGGCTGCCCGGGCTCCGGCCCCTGCCCTGCTCTGCCCTGCCCGGGCACCGGGATCTGCCCTCCCGGCACAGCCCCATCCTTGCTCCTGCCCCTGCCCCCTGGCACAGTCCCATCCCTGCTCCTGCATCCCGGGATCTGTCCCCCCGGCACAGTCCCATCCTTGCTCCTGCCCCTGCC
>VYZT01059350.1:31359-98925 GCA_013400735.1 Pomatostomus ruficeps | reverse complement strand
ATCCCTGTTCCTGCCCCTGTCCCCCTGGCACTGCCCCATCCCTGTTCCTGCCCCTGTCCCCCTGGCACAGCCCCATCCCTGTTCTTGTCCCTGTCCCCCTGGCACTGCCCCATCCCTGTTCCTGCCCCTGTCCCCCTGGCACTGCCCCATCCCTGTTCTTGTCCCTGATCCCCTGGCACAGCCCCAGCCCGCCCCAGTGAGAGCTCTCAGGACACACCGGGATCGCTCCCCTTCCATAAATACACGCTTGTCATTTCCAACCTTTCGTATACTTTCTTTTCTACAAAAATAACTTCAGCTCTCCTGAC
The DNA here is from genome assembly GCA_013400735.1 of Pomatostomus ruficeps. Taxonomy (NCBI): domain Eukaryota; kingdom Metazoa; phylum Chordata; class Aves; order Passeriformes; family Timaliidae; genus Pomatostomus; species Pomatostomus ruficeps. Next base: position 98,617 of record VYZT01059350.1, on the reverse strand, counting down.
TGAACCCAGGTATTAACACCACGACTCGGTGTTCCAGTTTGACCAAAAAGGAAGAACTGGGATCTAGAGATGAAGAAAGAGAAGACAAGTTTTAGATTCCAGGACCACTAAGTCAGCTGCAGATGGATCTGGAATGAAGGATTTGCACTTTTCAGAGCTAAAATTTTAAACGAAGATGAAAGATGAAATCAGCATATCTGTAGGGTTTTGAGTTATTTTTCCCTTTACTTGAATGAAATTGAGGGTACATCAAACAAAGAAAGTATAAAATTATATTAAACGTTCCACATCCCTTCGTAATCATTCTGAGACTGCTGCTAACAAAATATTTACTCGATTATATTTTTACAATTTATCACAACAGAGCAAAATAACATCTTTGACAAATGGCATGAGGGAAAAGTTCCCATGACTTTACTCACACTTTTTTGGCTGATGCAGGCTGTGCATCCACATGGCACAAAGACATTTGCAACGTTGAGAGCTCACTTCTTTTTGTGATGATGCACATGCCATATGGCATTTTCCTGGGCACTTATGAGACTTCTGTTGTTTGCCATTGCCTCTTTAGAAGCACAAAAGATTGTAACGCAAATGAAAGCATGAGATTTTGTTAATTGTTAAGACTGATGATAAATATTGATTTTAAAAAAGGAACTAATCTTGCGTCATTATTTTCTCTACAGGTTTTGAGAACATGGTGGGATTCACACAGTTTTGTTTGGAATCTCTCTATACCTTGAGACTTCTCTTTTCTGGAGTAGCAAGATTAGAAACTGAAAAGGAAATTTGGAAGCTATAAATAGAGATATTACACTCTCTGTGGATTTTTAGATTAATCTGATTTTCTGTATAATCATCTACAGAATCAAATCAGAACCACCTGAAATCAACCCGTACAGATTTTCAATAAACCCATCTCTTCTCTTCTTCTTTTCTTGCCATCTCCCTGCTGCTCTCCATCTCCTCTACCCATATTGAAATTGGAACACAGCTGCTGCATTTCAGGAGTTGTTTCTATAAAGCCATCACCAAGAAATCAGGAGCTTTGTAAGTATTTCTTTTAATAGGAAGGTTTTTTGGTTTTTTTTTTTTTTTTAATTTAGGACAAAATAAATTTGCAATAGACCTTCAGATAAAATGGCCTTAGCCCAGGTCAGAATTTATATAAACCTATGCGAGATCACTGGCTTTGGACATACATAGAGTCTAATATTTTACCTATAATTGATTGATACAGACCGGTCACTTGAGAAACTCTTAAATTATTTCTTTTATGCATGAGGGCTGCCATCTGATGAGTAAGTTGCCTGTGAGAGGGAAACTTTCCTGGCACTTCTGCAAAAACTCTGCTGACAAAATCTTACAAAGTAGGTTCTTGAAGTGAGTGCTTGTTTGAACATTGCATGAAGACCAACATTTGAGTGCACGCTTTATTTCCATGGAGAGAAACGACACACAGCCCCCACAGTTGGCTGCACTGTTTTCCAGAAACAAGATTTTATGGGTTGATTGCTGTAGCAGTTTAGCAATCACAGCCACCAGTAAGAGGAACAGCAGCAATAAATGGCAACCCAGAGCTGGCCATTCCAGTCTGAGAGCTTTCTGCACATGCTCCCGCAGTTGTTTAGTGCAAGGAGTGCCAACATGTCCACTGCTGCTGTGCAAATTGGGTCTGTCTGCTTCCTGGCAGGACCGAAGCCCTGTTGTCTCAAATGCACGTCTCAAATGAGTGTTTGCACTCAGAGTATATGTGATTATCTCCAGTCTACAAAATGCAGACGTAGCATCATGTCATTTAGATCAGCAGGACCAGCCTTAGATATTCTGTTCCCTGAAAACAGCTGCAGAACCTTTTAGTCCCACAAACTGATTCCTTTGACTAGTTATGCAAATTGGTTGCTGTTTCATTGCCCTCCCGAATTTCTTGAATTAATCTTTCTTCTAGATCTTTCATTAGATTGATTTGGGGGTTTTTTGCTGGCAGGGTTTTGTTAATGGTATTTCTGTGCAGTGTCTAACACAACTGGCCCTGAACTCGCCTGAAATATCAATGGGAAACACATCCCCCACCAGTCCATATTAAGGTAACAATAAGGTAGTAAAGTAGAGCAGAGCAATTCTGCAAGCCAAAAGAAAAGCAAGCTGTGCTGCTGAAGTATAATTTTAATATTAGACTAGACAAACATCAGTCTCAGTTGCAAAAAAATCAGAAAGAAATGCAAATTTTATTAAGTAACTTTTATTTCCATTTGACTGGCTTGATATCCTTGATATTCTTGATGTTCCTCCTTTCTACATCTTAACCTTTAAACGTACATTGGTGATTTGCATCATCTCAAACCAGCTTGGTTTATCCTGTGCTTACTTTGATGAGTTTCACACAGTCTGGTTCAGCCTCCAATTTGAAGATGAAGTTATATGGTCTGGTGGCTGAATTACACCATAACGGGCAGGCTTGCTCCTCTCTTCCAGCTCTTCCCTAGTCCTGCACAAGTTCTCCAGCCACCTTCTTTGTGCTGGCCCTGACACAGGACAAATCTGTCTAGTGGAGCTGAATCACCAGAAAATTACAATTTTTTTAGCAGAATTAGATTTTTGCTCCTCTATCTTCATGAACTATTTCACTGTGTGGTCACACAAAAGGTGGTGCTGGTGCAAGGGCAGCAAGAGCTCGTGACTGAAGCAGATGAAGAAGGAATGGCAGAAGAATTTTGCCACTTTCAGTGGCAACTGGTCATTAGATGAGCACAGATAAATCTTCAAACTACAGCTTTCTGTTCAAACTGAAGAGACAAAAGTTTACCTTAAGGTAGGACTGAAATCTATATGTAATACAGGAATATTTAATGAAATGGTTTTCGAGGTACAGCAGGTGTATTCTTCCCTGTAGTATTAAAAGGACTTTACTGCTTCTTGTCATACTTGGAAAGTACTTTAGTCTTTATAAGCATTCACATAAGGGAAAAATGTTAATCGAAAGTATGATAAATTATAAACTGTATCTCTAAAGAAAATAAGCAAAAAGCCAATTAGCCCAGTGCTTTTCTAGAACAAAAATGTGGAAACACATCCAATTATTTTGGAAAGCACCAATTAAAATAAAATGAATAATCTAAACACCAGAACTAAATATTTCATTTTATAATTACCTTTCTCAAGAAGCTGGCTTTAACATAAACTGTGAAATGCTGTCAACCTGTCATGTTTGCAAGCTTTATCCACACCACAGTGGTTGCTGCCTTGCCTTTGTGTATATTGCACTTTGCATTAGCAAGTAACCAAAGTGGCATTAAACAGACCCATTTCTGATAAGGGTATTCAAACATCTGAATTTTTGGTTTAAATACATCAGAATAAAGATCAAGGTCTGCCAAAAAAAGGAGCCTTATTCAGTGCTTTCATTACAGGAATTTTAAGAAAGGAGAAATATGACACAACGTGTTTCTACACATGGTTAGCAGCATGGGGCTGTGCAGAATGTGAACACGTGCACAGGAGTTTGAAAAATCCATGTACAATACAGGCATAACTGCAATGAAATCCTCAGAGAGGGGATGGGTATTAAAACAGTTCTGTGCTCTATGACAGACATGAGAAAGGAAAGCCATGAAACGGTACTCTCTGATTTCAGAGGTGCAGGAGGATATTGAGAACAACGTAGTCCTTTCCTACAATCTCACAGAGCAGGATGCAACTCATTAGTAATGAATCCCACAGAGCCTACAAGACAAAACCAGGACTGAAACGGCAACTTCTGAAAACAGTTACCACAGTGTGTACTGGCACAGAGCTGGAGGGAAAACCAAGCTGATTTTTATGTTTGTAAAATCTAAATGTGAAGAGCTGGACCTTGACTTCAGTCAGAATCAACAGGATTCCTCACAAAGATCACGAGGCCTCAGCAGGAAGGGCATGGTGGTGCCAGCCCAAACGTGCTACCTTTTCCATCAGCAAGCACTCAGGATGTGAATGAGGCCTTTAGAGCACGAGAATATCCCAAAGGAAATCCCATTGTGATGAAAATGGGCATTAGAATATACCCTACTGACAGAGTGTGGCCAAGTATGGCAGCTCACTGCTGGATGAGGCCCTCACTCTCAAACCAGTGTCATAGCTGGGAAATACAGGTTGCGGGGCCAGGACAGGATTTAGTACATAAATATATATATAAATATTAAATATACACATATATTAAATATACACATATAGGAAAAGCACACATCTCGGAGGATTTCACACCTGGAGGTTTTCTCTACACTATGGCTGTTTCTTGTTACCCTTTCCTTCCACCACTGGCCGCTACCAGAAGGCTAAGTCCAAGTTTAACCCTGGCTTGGTGCTCACAGAAGAAACCAAATTAATACCATAGATGAAGTGAAGTTTTCCACCACCAGAAAACACTCCGACCCTATTCTTTCTTACTAACACTGGAAGATAAAATATGATCACAAAGTGAGTTTTCAAATGCAATTCGTTTAAGTTATCAAGTTTGCAAAGTCAAGCATTGAAAATTAAGATAAAAAGACAAACTTGCACTTGCAGTTTTGATTTGACCTCAAATACATGGATTCTGATAGACTTAGCACCACAATAATTTCTTTTTATTATTCATCCAATTTGCTCACTTCTCTGAGCCAGAACATGCAGGGAAATCCAGGAATAAAATGGTTTGTCTCACGGGTAAGGTCTGCTGTCCCAGAGAAATGGGATATCATTCTTGTCTTTGTCTTAGAAGGCTAAAGTGATATTGAATAAGTCACCTCAACCAAATTTTCCCAGGAGAAACACAGCCACTGGCCACATTGCCTAGATAGCTGATTTGGGGAGTCTGTGACCTGTTTTTATGGTTTTCCCACTACGGAGATGCATTAGAAAAACAAGTAGTGCAATAAATGACAGGAGTTTCATATTCCAAAGCTCAAGCAATGTGTAGATATTTACGGCAAAAAGTTGGAGAGGAACAGGTAAAATCCAGGGTAAATATGGCAGGCTAAAAAAGGAGCCAAATAATTTGTCCCAGGGCACAGGGGTAAAAGCCAGGCTGATCAGTGCCAGCAAAGCAAGGAAAGGTGAGAGATCTTTGTCTTTCCCCAGTTAATGTATGCCTGGTTTAGGCTGATTGACACCGTGCTTTAAAGACAAAAACTAAGTCATGAAATCTCTCAAATTATCATCTTTGACTGAATTCTCATCCATTGATTTTACTCCACCTGCAGCGCACCAGACAAGGTAATAATTTATGATAATTATATGAAAATATACAATTAATATTCATCACCTCTCATTTCTCATCACTTTAGATGATCAGTAATGCAGAGTAAAAATGCTGTCAGATTTCTAATTGCTTTGTAATGGGACTGAAATAGGGAAATCGTTAAAGACAAACAATCTGTCACTTGTCTGTTACCTTAACTATCTATCACTTAAAAAAACCCTCATTAAATACATTGCTAATGAACAACAAAAGACTGTACTCAGTGTGCCCAGATGTACCTTTTTAAACAATATTGTAAATTGCTTAAATAATTCCCAAGACGTTTTCAATCATTTCTGTGGAAATTTAATGGAAAACATATATTTTCCGTGCATGTTACATCTCATTTGTTCACATCATTATGACATGTAGTCTATCATATGCACATCTCCCAGGAGACAAAACTTTTTCTTTTCACTGTTGACAAATCTGATCCAATTAAAACAAATTCTGGAAGAACTTAACATTCAGTTCTCTGAACTCTTTCCCTTTTTAAAAAAAAAAGGAAAAAAATCTATTAATAATTTAAAAATAATCCTATCTCTTCCAAGGACTTCTAATATCTAGATTAAAAAAGAAGTTCAGTATTGTTCAAAGTTGAACAAATTATTTTATCCCAATTGTTCCCAAGAGACAAAACTCAGAATGTTCACTTGCACCACTCTTTTGAGTCAGCTGCCTACTCCAGCTCTGACAGAAAAATTCACTTGAAAAAAATTCATCTCACTGTACTGACTGAATATCCAGGATGAAAACAGCCCACCAGACGTATCAGTGAGACCCCAGAGTGAAATACTGTACCGTTATTTGCCACATTAACTAATTGCTGAAATTAACTGGCGCATTAAAAGTTGAAAAAAAATGAAGACAACAACAGCAAAAATTAGTTAAGACAAAACATTCATCTTTGCACGACTTAAACATGCACAGTCTCTTAAATTTATCAAAACCCAATCAATATTTAGTGCTTATTTATGACACTGAAAGAGATTTAGATTGGATATTAGGAAGAAATTCTTCCTGGGAGGGTGGGGAGGCCCTGGCACAGGGTGCCCAGAGAAGCTGTGGGTGCTCCTGGATCCCTGGAAATGTTCCAGGCCAGGCTGGATGGGGCTCTGAGCAACCTGGGACAGTGGGAGATTCCCTGCTCATGGCAGGGCATTGGAACTGGATGAGCTTTAAAGTTCCTTCCAACCCAAACCATTCCAGGAATCTCCATGTAGCAACATATATATATATATATATATATATATAAAACCCCAACAACAACAACAACAACAAAACAAACAACACAAAACAAACAAAAAAAAAACTACCAAAAAAACCCCAAACCAAAGCAAACAAATAAAAAAAAAGCAGAAAAGCTTTACTGCTCTGACCAAAACTTTGACAAATATCAGTCCAGAAGGAAAAAAAATGCAGTTAATAGTGAGAAAGTCTGGGTGTTTCAGCTCGCCCATCATTTGTACTCATCTTTAATTGTAGTAATAGAAGCACACACATGGTAGTCCTGTTAAGTCTTTAAATAATTCTTTTCTTATAATTCTGTAACAACACAGCAATGCTACGTGACAGTTTCGGGAAAGGCTTCTAGTAAAAAGTGAAATATTCTCACAAAAATCCCTGAAACCTCCAACCTACATCTAAATTCTCTTACACAAGAGAAGGAAACTTTGTACTATACTTAGGTGTCGGGCTCCAGTGAACTGCACAGCACCTATGCATGCTCACATCATTTGTTTAAGGTAATTAGGCAACCCTGGTTTCTGACAGATGTGTCTCATCCCCCATTCCGGGACAACAGTCCCAGCTCTCCTCCCTGACCTCCTGCTCTGTCTCCACTCATCCCAGGCTGCCATGGTAAGTTCTCCAGCTCTCCCGTCACTCCCCTGCTCCTTTTTTTTTTTGCCTTCAGAAGGGGAAAAAGCAGCAAACCTCTGGCTGCCTTGGGCAGAGTGCTGATTTACCAGCCAGAGCATTTGGGTGCAGTGTGCTTTTCCCTGCTCTCTCCCCTACATTCCCTTTTAACAAATCTTGAACTGAGTTAGTTTTTATACCTCTAGAGATGACAGATTATCAAATTGCCTCGAGTCTGATCAGCAGCTTCCCGGGTCCTTACAACCAGCCAGCGTGAGATCAGCTATGACCAACCCCAAACTGGCAGATGAAAAGAGAAACTGAGACACAAAGAATACGGACCCACGCAAGGCCAGATAACCCTGCAGTGGTGCACGAACACCAAACTGTTACATTAAATAGTTTTTTCTATTTCCTTTTACTTTGGCAGGCCTGCTGAGCATGCACAGAAAACAACAAGTGTTTCGCTTCCAAAGTTCTTCCACCGACTTCAGAGGTAATTCCTTAACACGTGTAGCTGGTTTTAGGGTATCCCATAAAAATATTGCCACAGCATGTATGCTATACATTTTAAAGTGTAGTGTGAACCGAGTCTGCTTGGAGAAATGTTTAGGGATTTTGTTAACCAGTTTTAACCAAGATTCCAGAAGCTGAAGTCTACAGCACCCACCTAAGCTTTTTTTTTTTCTGGTGGTGGTCGTGGGGTTTTGCTGGTGTTTTTTGGGTTTGGGTTTTGGGTGGTGGGGGGTGTGTTACGGATTTTTGTGGTTTCTTGTGTGCTTTAATGAGGAAACATGTTTACATAATTAAAAGCCTGCTTCCAGAGCTTAATTTTATTCATCAAGAAGATCTTCTTCCTTTCCGTTCAGGACAAGCATATCCTAGAAAGCAAGCACCGTCCTACTGCGCTCCCACGGCCGGGAGCCCAGGCCGCCGAGCTCCGCCCGCGGGGCCGGGCCACGGGAGCGGCTGCGCCCCGGGAGGCGGAGTCCCTGCGGGGAGAGCGGCTGCGGGGCGGCCGAGGCGGGCAGCGGTGCCTTCCTGCAGCGCAGCCCCGCCGGACGGAGCNGGGCTGCGGCGGCTCCCCGGCCGCGCTCCGCCCGCTGCGGAGGCCCGAGGTGCCGCCCGCCCTGGCTGTGCCGTGGGGAGCGGTGTCCCGGGGGCGCTGCCTTTCCGCCGGTTCTCAAAACGCGGGTGGCATCCCCCGGGCTGGCAGGACGGGTGCGTGGAGCTTTCCCCTGCAGTGTGTGTGCCCGCGCTCGGCTCGTAGCTCAGCCGAGTTTGAAACACGTACTTTTCTTCTCCTCTGAAAGAATTGTTGGTTCTGAAGTACAGCGGTAGTCACCAGGAGGCAGTTTTAGTGTTGGAATGGAAAAAAAACCCAAACCTGTTTTTTGTTGTTGTTGTTTCACCATTAATTAATTTATAGTTGTAGAACTTGTGTGTTTACAACGCTCTTGCCTACTGGCAGTGGTATCGCTGTTATCTGAAAGTCCGTGGTAAATCAGCTGCTGCAAGCTTGGGATTCCAGCACCCCTGAGAATCTGCGTGAAGCACAAGCACTGCCATTCTGTTATTGACACTTCATTCTCCTGATTGTTTTTTTTCTCTCTGGGTCATTGAGATGAAAGATGGCCAAAATTGAAACCCACACTACCAGTCAGGTTTTACTTAGTGACCTGCGCTAACTTTGTACGTTTTGATTCGTTTTTATTTGTTTTTACGTGCTCTTCGACTTTAAGAAAGTCACCTTCTTGCTCAGCAGGATGAAGGAGTTCCCGTGCTCTGAATGTCATTTTGTAAAAACCAGCACATCCCTTTTCTTGCGTCTTCTTGCATGTCCAAATTGAAAAACGTCACACTTTCATGAACTACACATTTTCACGTGTTAAAGGCAGCATTGCTTCAAAATCAAAAGTTTGTTTTGAAAAGTGTCTGTATAAAAGGTTGTTCATTTTACATGCAGAATGATTTTAAAGAAGCATGGGTGGTTTCTGAAACATGATACGCAAGGGACTTGGACAGGAAACCCTCCACTTCACGTATGACAATTATGGGGTGGGATGGCCCTGTGAATTTTAACTTTTTTTGCGCAGTAGTTCTCGTGTAAGGATGTGGAGGTCCTGGAGAGCTACAGTCAATTTCGTGATCCTGTAGTTTGCCAGGTCCTTGTTTTTGCTGTTTCTGTTTCAAGCTGTAATGTCAGGTGTTTGATTTTCTTGCACAGTGCTGAGGAGGTGATTCCACAGCCCGTCAGGCCATGGCCTTGGGAAGGACAAAGCAGAAGGACTGGTACGAGGTCCTGGGGGCCAAACCCTCGGACAGCCCGGCGGAGCTGAGGCGGAAATACCAGAAACTCGCTTTGCTGGTAAGTCTGGATTTCATATTCAAGATACACACAAGCCGTTTTTATAAACCAATAAGGCAGTAGTTGCAGGGTTTGTTTTTACAGTTTCTGTATCAATAAGATTGATCAAAGTATGTTTATGATATCAGCTCACCGAGGGTGGTTTAAGTGTGAAATAAACATCTGCAGTTCGTGAGTTATCAGCAGATTTGCAAAGAGGGGTTGTGGTGTTCTGATTCCAAAACACTGACGTGTCTCCCAGCTTTGCCAAACTGAGACAAATACTTGTTTATCAGGTGCTGGGTCATCAGGCACACAAGTCAAACAGTCTTTGTAGCACATGGAAATTACTGATTGATGCTTGTGGTATTTCCTGTCACGCATGTGCAGTTACAGGGTGCTGAATGCAAGCCTCGAGCACCCAAAGACCAGCTGCAAAGAACAAAAAGACGTTTTCTCCTGCTAGTCTGCAGAAATGGAGTAGAAAATGCATGGGAGGAAAATGCGTTAATTTTATTGGAAGGTTTCTGGTCAGTTTTTGTGGAGTTGTATTCTTGGTGGCACATCAAGACTTCCCATTCTGTGAACTCTTAATTTTTTCTGTCCTGCTGCTATGTGTGCATAAGAATCTCAGAGCTTTTCCAGACCACTCTGTGTGATTCTTGGTTATTCTGTTTTACTCCCTGCCCTGAATCCAAGCATTTTGCTCAAAAGGTGCTTTGGCCTGGGTTTCTGAGGAAAATGGAGTCTTTTTTGATACTGCTGACTGTTCTCAGCTGAATTCGATAGATGAATAGAATTCCCAAGAAAACTGAATTCCTGTTTCTTGAAAGCTGGTGACTTGATAGAGAGGCAGAAAGGAGATGAGGTTTTTTATGGGAAAGACTCACTTTTCTTTAGGAAGCTGCTAGCCAGACTGTCAGTATTGGCAGGGCATGGGAGCACGTGCGTGGTTTGAGGTGTCAGAAGGAACGTGACAAGAAGCTGGGGTTTTTAAGTGAGGTGAAGAGAATGCCAGTGACCAGGAGACTGAGTTGTGTTAGAGTTGCAATAAATTCATGGGTTTGGGAAAGGCTGTGTGTGTTTATTTTTATGTTGATATGGATTTTTTAAATGGTTTTTTTTCTAACCACTATAAAAATGGTTTTAAAGTTTGGTCATTTCGCCGGTATGTTCCGATTTTACACATTTTGGTATTCTTCAGCTGAATTTGCTAAGGAACCCTGCTGTACATCTACTCCTCCTCAGTGCTTCCTGTGAACTTATTTCTTTGTCTGAAACTGATTCATGTACTTGGTCTTAAGTTTGTACACCTGGCAAGGTTATTTGTATGCAGATACAGGACATAAATCCTTTGGTTCTCACTAGTAAACTGTAATTATTCTAATGGAGGTGAGGGGTTTGGAAACCAAGTTTCTTAGTTCCACTTTTATTAGAAACAGTTGTTTTCTTGTTTAATGGTTTTGTTCTATTGAATTGCTGGTAAAATGGGAGTAAAAGATTCATAAAGATCTGTTTGTTCTTAATGAAGGTGATCAGGGGACTGTGGTGTAAAATACCTCCTCTGTTCAGACAGGGGGCTAATTTAAACTGAATATTGTAATGGAATTAATATATTTCTTTCCCTATGAATTGATGTGTAATAATGGGATTAAAATCATAGGTGTTGTTCAGAGCTGTTACAGAAGTGAAACTACATAGTCCCTTTCTCGTATGAAGTTTTTCTCCAGTGTGTTACAGAGCTGTACTTGGGTGTAATCTCATGAAATTATTTTGGGGTGTATGAAGCGAGAATTGTCAAAGTTTACAACTGTGTGTCTACATTTCTAACTGTAATTTCAGAAGATTAAAGTGTTACCTTAATATACAAGCATTTCTTTAGCACCTGTGTATTTCCAGCCTAGTTGGTTCGTGCTCTTTATTTGAAAAGTCAGTGAGAAGTGTTAGAGAAAATGAAGATGCTGTTTTTCTTTTCATGTCTGCTCTGGATCTCTCTGGCTGGGAGAGATGTTTGCTGCTGTTTACTTGTAGGTGTTTTCCCAAGGCAGATCTGCTGCCTGTCTGTTGTTGTTACCATATGTCCTGTCTCTGCTCATCTTTTCCTTTTAGCTGAACTGCTACCGACTCTCCTTGATGATCTGCTGACAAATGCAGCATCCAGCACAGTCCCTCTGGAGCCTTTCAAGCGCGGTGGTAATGAGACCTCGGTGGTTTTTGTGCCCCTTACCCCGCCACGGGCTGTACGAGTGACCGGAGGGCGCAGTACAACTCTTCTCTGAGTTACAGGGTGAAAGTGCCACAGCAGTTGAGTGGAGAGGTTCCATGGTTGCAGAAACTGTACGACTTCCCTGGAAGCAAACTCTGCCATGCCATGGTAACCCAGAAATGATCTCTGATTCAGGGATTCATGAGCTGTGGACTTCTGAGTACTGGCTAGATAAGAGGAATGTTGCTGAATGTTTGTTTTACCCTGCTGCTGTTCCCCAGTCATCCACTGGGCATTGTCAGTGAGAAATCCAGCCCTGCACGGACCTGCTGTGTCACTTTTTGTGTCCTCTCAGGTGAAGTCCCTCCCTTGCTCCCCAGGCAGCTCCTGGAGCTGGCGGTGAGACTCAGCTGAGTGCCCAGCTGCTCCCTGGGTTCTCTGACTGCTCCTGGAGCTGGGGGTGGTTCAAGCAGCACTGCCACGGGCAGGGCACAGGGCTGCTCACACGCACACACAGGGTTTTAGAAGCTGGATTAGCACATGGACACAGCCAGGTATTGCTTCTTAAAAGATTTCATGTCAAATTTTATGGTCAGAGCAGAATGTTTTCTGGTTTTTGTGGAGCAGCAGAAGTCAGTCTCCTGAAGAATTCTGCTGTGCTAATGGTCTTAAAATCCAAAGGTTTATAAAGTAGCTTGCATCTTGGAGAGCAGTTGCAGTTAATGCAACATTGATTCTGCAATCATGAATATTCTGATCACACCTATGCCTTAGCATCCAGCAGAATAGATGGTGGAATTTATTTTTAAACGTAATTCTGCTGTTAAAATAAAAATGGCAAATCTCCGAGTCCAAGCCTTTTTCAAGTGATCCCCAATGCTTCCTGTTGAGCATTTGCTTTTTGCCATCTGCTATTTTCTGTATTTGTCAACACATGTATGCTTAGCATCTTGAAGGAACAGGCAGATGTAGAATTTCCAAAGCTTAAAAGAGCTGGAGATCTTGCCATATGTCAGCCAAAAGATGACTGTTTGCAGTTAAATCTCAGGATTGACCTTAATAACACAAAGTAGTACACAATTAAAAATGATTCAATTGTAGCTTTGTAAAAATGACGTCCGGGCAAATTCACTTGAAACTGGTGAATTTTTACAACCAAACCCCTTTTTATGAATTCTAACAAACTGAGGATGGAAAAGGTTAATAACCCAGAACAAAACTGTACATAGATACCCTACCAGAGTGAATATATTTTTCTTTACTGTACCTAGTTTTTTCCTTTGGTCAGGTCACAACATGTATTTAAGTGAATTATTTTACTACAGATAATATCAGTTCAGTCCTTAAGAACGGTATTAATTTGATACAGAAAATGAATTTGGGCTAAAAGCTGGGATTTTTTTTTTTCCCTCCACACCTAACTATTTAAGCTTCTTCTAAAATTCCTCGAGACTTAAATTTATTTTTTAATAATTCTTGTGTACTTAGGTGACTGATACCTGGGTAATCTTGATACTCTATTATTGTAAGAATCAGTTTTTAAGGAATCCCTACAGCTCTTAGAAGGACAGTGCTTATGTTCCATTTCTAAATGTGTGTAAGATCAACAGAAGATAAAATTAGAGCAAAAAAAATATAGGACAGTCAGGGGAAAAACCTTCCCATCTTATTATTGGCACAATTTTTGCATTTTCTTTTGGTCTAGCACTTTGTGGTCAAAGAATAAGTTGTCAGATTGTTTTTGAATTTTTATGTAACTGCTTTATGTCTGAGACCTGCTTTTCACCAGGAGGAAAGTCACCAAACACATAAGCTTTTTCTAGCTGAAAATCAGGTGTCTGTTCCTGTTAATGCTGATGATATTATAGGATACCTTTCAACTGGAAAAAAATTATTGTGCAGGAAAATTATATGCTGCTGTTACAATGTGTGCCCTAATCTTAAAGAAAATCCATGTAATTTGAGCAGGCAGTATGCAAGAAGCTCTTATTTTTAATATGGTAAGGAAATAAAATGTGCCATTTAACACAGAGTGTTGCAGAGTTTATCTTTTTTATCAAAAGGGGTGGTGTGTGTGTGTATAAATACAAAGTGTTAAGGTGCTCACTTGATCTGTTTGAAAGAGTAGAAGATCTGCAAACAGAGCTGGGGAGAATGAATCTCAGCAACAGGAAAAAAGGAAGTTAATAGAACTTGAATTTAATGAGGCAAAATGACGTCAAGAAGAGATTACTCCACGGAGCATGTTTAAAGGAAAGACATGAATTTCTGGAGAGCAGAGAATCTGTTACCAGACTCATGTACACATCTGAATTCTGCAACCACAGGAAATGCAGCAGGTGTCATACGTGCAAAGTTAAAGAGCTGCTTGCATGATTGTTCTTTTAAAGTTTGCTGCAAGGTAAATTCAGTGTTACTCCTGAAAGGACCTGCCTGCTGAGAAACTTCATGCCGAGCTTAAGTTGAGAATTTGAAACTTAAAAGTGAAAACACTTTGAGTTTTGTATTGGAAGTCCCATAATTCTTTTCATGAGAATCAGGCAGTGTGTGTATTCCTTTCTCAATCGCCTTGGCCCAGTTTTTATTTTGTGGTTTGAATAGCAGCACACTTGTTAGAGGTATTTAACAGAACATTGTGCTTAGCAAATCTGACTTTACCGAACTGGTAGAAAATGGATTTGTAATTTGACAATAAAAACAGAACAAGTTCAGTGCAGCCTGGCTGGAGCTTGACTGGAGTTGATCTGATTGCTGCAGAGAGAAGGATGAGCCATCAAGTTTCATACAAAGGACTATTGTTTTAATGCTCAGGGTAGCTTTACTTTGAGCTGTCTTTACATCTGATTTATTAATTATCACTGTAATAAAAAGGAGGGGGCATATTTTCAAGTTGTGACTTGAGAAGTTGATTATTAGCCTAGGTAGTACAGTCGGAGGGCGGGCCCTGCACACGTCCTGCACAGGAGCTGGCTGAGAAAGGCGTCCTGATCTGCAGCAGAGATGGGGTGTGGAGAGAAATCTCGGACAGAGGTGAAGAGAAAAAGGGTGTTTGAGGTGTCTTAGTAAAAAAAGGGGCAGCACCGTTTATAGGGAGTGGTGTCTCACTTCCTACTTTGTAAGGTGTAATGATTCTGTAAAGATGAAGGTGAATTTAACAAGTGGACGGGGTGTGAATACTCCTACAGAAGTCTCATTTTTAACTTATATATAAGATATGAGAACCCATCACATCATAAAATAAGCCAGCAAGTCAGTAGTGCATTGCTTGTCCAGGTAGTCCAGCCAGTTGTGAAAGTAATGTTAGTTTCAAAAATTAGTTCTGAATTTAATCTGTTTCCTTACAGGGTTCTTGTCCACCGTTTATTTGTTATAGTGAGCAGCTTCTGATACCTCGTTCTCTGCAGATTTGTGGTTCATACATAACAGAATGGGCATCAGGCAATGGAAATGGGAGATTTGGCCAATATGTGCTCGGCCTTTGGTGTCATTTCTACTCTGCTGATGCCTCTCTTGAACATTTTGTGCACTGGGTATATGAGTTATTCATTGTAACTATATATTTAAAAAAGGTTCTATATTGTGTTTGGTAGACTTTTTGTGAAAGGTGTTCAATACTCACAAATATTCACTGTGTCAGTATAAAATGAAAATTCCGATCAAAAGTAAAATCTCGGGTAGTAGCTTATTGAATGCCATAAAGATGTTTCTTTAATATTTGCAAGTGTTCTTTCAGCATTTTGAAGACATATTTAAGTAGTTTTGTATTGTGCAGTGTGCTTTTTATCTCATTTCTAAAGTGAGATATTTGAACTAAAAATCATATAGCCAAAGATATGAATTAAAGCACAAAGAGGGATCTACAAAGACCAGCATAATGCTTTCACATCATAAATATTCTGGTTATTCTGGTGTTTGAACAGCCACAGTCAGGAGTACCTTGAGCTGTTCAACATTTCCAAATCAGACTATGCATTCAGGTGTCTGCTTCAGAAATTTGTAAGCATTGGGTCAATTATTTAAAGAAGCTGTAACTGCAGAATAATAGTTTGAAGGATAATAAAAGTTCAAGTAGAATCAATTCTGCGTTTCTATAAGGATCTCCTATTGCTGTTAGATGAAATCGACCATGTTTGTGGTGAATCTGAAACAGTTATTACGTCTTTTTAAATATTATCATGTGGTGTACTAACCTGTAAAACTCAGTGTTTCGGGGACTTGTGGGGGCTTTCATTATTTAAATAAATTATCTGTGTCTAAATTTGTCACCCCTTTGAAACATATAATATCATTCTAACAGTAAAATTGTTAAAGCAACACATTCTCATGTTCCTTCTTCATCTTTAGTCAGAAGATCCTGATCTGAATGACATGGCTGTCCCACCTTCCACCTTTTCCTTGCCTCAGTGCATCACAAATTGCTTTCTCCTCTCCCACTGAGCTCAAATGCTCAACAGACATGAGCTCATTTGAGCTGATTTAATGCAGAAGCGAGTTCATGTACCTGAAGGCTTGGCTTGTAGGATTGTACATAGCTTATTATTGCAGTAACTTCCTTTGCTCTGCCAGTCATTTGGATAAACTCTTTGTCATTTCATTTTCAGTCCATTAAAAGTAATGTTTCAAGGCTGAAAAGTCGGTAGTCAGCTATTGACTGACTCTTGTCAAACTTGACCCTTCGTTGTTATTCCTACAAAATTAACAATAATGAAAAAGTTCTGTTTTGCTTGGATTTACGACCTGAGAATGTCCACAGTCAGAGAAGGCAAAGATGAAGGAGTTTGCTGAGCAGCATCTTAGCTCAACATTTTTCTTGCCTTGACAGAACATCAGATAATAACTAATGAGGTGTTTGAGGGGAGGCTGAGCAAGAGCTGCTGTTTTAAGAGGTATTCGCCTTCTGTCGGAGCAGCCCAGGACTGGCTCCTGCTGCTGCAGAGGGGCAGTGCCCAGTGTGGCCTTGGGAGGATGCTCCCAGTGAAACTCTTGCCTTCTGTAAATGTTGCTGTTGAAACTGAAGGGACGAAAACTTTGGATTATTCCTCTACAGTTGCTGACCTGTGCTAAGTTTTGACTTTCCCATCTCCTTCTCCTGACCATTCCTTTCTGAAATGGGACAGTTCTGTAGAGGCTGAGACTGCCTGGGTGGAATGTTAGCAAATACCAGTGTCCCAAAGCTCAGTAATGAATTCTGGGAGGTGAGCAGAATATTCTGTTGATGTGTGATTTCCTCAAGGCGGGTCCCTCTGGCGTTGTGAGGACACAAATGGGAAGTTAAATTAACACCCAACTAGTGATCAGTCCAGATAGGAACACATTCTTCAAGCCTGTGAGTAAATCCAGTACAAACTAATTTCTGTGTGTGATTCCATGGATTATGTCTGGAATTGTTTTGTCACTGTGGCTGTGAATTTTTGAAACAATGCCGACTTTGTTGTTGTTGTTGGGGTTTTTCTCCGTTGTGTTTTGCATTGTTTTTTGGGTGTTTTTTGCCTGTTTGTTTTTTTTTTTTAATACTGGTTTTCACAACTGAGTAAATTCTGTTAATAGGTAGCTTCTTATGTCCATTTAAAAAGTTATAATTCAACAAGGGCCAAACCTGTTGAGATCTCAAATGGCTTCAAACACTGTAGTGATTCTATATTACTCTCAGAGATGGGGAAAGCTGAAAGAAATAGTTTCAAGAAAACAAAAAATCAAAACCAGTTGTTATGCAAGTGTTGGAGTTATAGTTGCTAATAAACCTGCTTGGTTTGGTTTTCTGGAAGTTTGGGGAGTTTTTGGTTTTTTTCTATAAGAGAGGATTCAGGAGTTTGCTTTCACATGAAGGTAGCATTTGCCTAAGCTATTTTCCTAACCATTTGTTTGTCTGGAACTATTATATGACTAGAGCACAACCACCGATGCCCAAACAACAGAACTTTGTTTAATGTAACATTTAATAGTGTAAACTGTGAGCATAGGAGCCAGAAATTCAGAAGAGAAATTAAAATTCCCTTTATATTTTTACTTTTATACTACTGTATCTGTGTTTGTTTTTCCCCTTCATTCCTGTGCTAGTTTTTGATGGATTTTCTATTGCTTTTTCTTCTCCTGCTGTATAGTGTAGTTGTCAAAGGGCTTTTTGAAGTACCTCTTGAGGCTCTTGGAAAATAAGGAGCCATGGAAAGAGAAGCAAATGAGGGAGAGTCTGTTTCTAAAGATTTACTTGCTGGTAACCACAGCTGCTGGTTTCTCTCCTCATTTTCATCCCTTCATTAGCCAAGTAATTGTTTTCTTCTATTTATACAACAACATTTGATTTTCTTTTCTGTCCGTAGAAACTGAAACTTTTGCACTTGATTTCAGCATTAAGTTTTTGTTCAAGAGCTGAGAAGGGTGAGAGGTGTGAATATTTCATATGAAAGTTACGTGTGGTAGTTACTTCTGTTTGATCAGACTCTTCTCGGTGTAATGGGGTTAGATCTTTCCAGAGAGTGGGGAATTGGGGCTGAAAGTGATGCCTTGGAGAGGCTCCCTAGAACAGAGGCCAGACAAAATTAAGAGAATAAAATGGGGATTTATTGCAGGGCCTTCAATAGGGACACCTCGGGCAGTCAGAGCCCTCTCTGGGACACACAAGATGGACCCCGGGGCACGAGTTTTCTACCCTTTTATAAGTTCTGATCTATTAACATATCAGGGTTAATTCTCCAATTACAGTTTCAGGTAATGAGGTCATTTACCCCCCCTTTTAGAGGCTCAGTTTCCATATTTTGGGGCCTGGAACAACGAGGTGTCCTTGAGTCCAGGCCTGGAGAGGATTTGTTGTGTCTGAGCAGGATGGGAGAACAGGAGCTCCCAGCCCGTGTGGAGTTTGAGAGTTGCACTAAAGCAGGGCAGGGGCTGAAAAATATAAAAGCTGAATCTTAAGGCATCATTCCCCTCTTTTGGAGGCTTGACAAGGCCTCTACCTTATTGAGTCTGTATTCTTGAATGTCTATTAATAATATGTATCTAACAGCAGCATATATCTAACAGCAGAATGTGTCTAACAGCCGTATATACCTGACAGTAGTAACGTTTACACAGTTGGCTATCATGCAAACAAGAATTCTGATTATAACTATTGAACAGTTCTTTCATTGAAATCATGTCCTCGTTGATATCAGTCTCTGTTTTTCCAGTTGTCTCAGGAGCAGAAGCAGGGCGGGAGGTGTCTGTCTCATCTGGTGGAAGTTTCCACCCAGGAGCCTGCAGTTCCTTGCTTTTGCAGGGCTTTAAGGCAGGGGATTTGTGGAGTGTTACCTTGGACAAAGAGGGGAGCCACTGACACCAGTTAAGGCCAGGAAGAGTGTGGATTTAAAGTATGTTTAAGCAGGATAGCTTTAAAATAAAGAAACCCAACATGGAAATTGATGAGCCTATGATAGTGTAATTCGGTCTGTGGGTTTTTTTAATTGCACTTTGAGGACTCCAGTAATTTTCAAGAATTTGCTGCAGTGGATTGATAGTCCCATCCTGTGTTGTTACTGTGCAGCTGTCAGTGAACACCCTTCTTGTGTTCTGTATAACTGTTGCACATTGCTGTGTACATTTAATCCTAATTTTTTTTTCTAAATTCTGTCTGGTTTTAAAAGAAAGCAGTTTGTGTTGTCTGTGGGTGTTTTCAAATTACCCATGGGGTAATGAATAACTAAAATGTTAAAGGAAAATTGCTTTTTCCTCCAGAGCACTGTCTTAAGGATGTTGTGCTGCAAATATTTGAGTCACAGCAAATACTTCCCTTATAGTTACAGCTATAGCAACAACAGTGTTATCTGAAATATTTCTGGTGGATTTTATTTGTCTCAGGCAAAGCTGTAGGTGTGCAGTACTGGATAACCATGGTTATTTCTGGCCAGAAGGTTATGGAAAAAAGTTAATAATGTGTGTAAAACATGCAAGCAGTGGAATATTGTGTGGGAAGATTGATACTTGCACAATAGTTTTGATCATGGCAGATTATAAGGAGGGAAAAGGGATGAGACTGGACACAATTTTCAGCAGCTAATTGATCAATGAGCGATGTTAGAAAAAGGTCACAGAATGGATAAGTTCTAAGAGATGAGAAGGAAAATGTAATGGTCATCTTTTATTTTTCCACAAATGAGGAACATTTCCCGTGAGTAAGAATCCTTTTGGAGATGGACAGTGCAGGCTGTAATTAGTGTCAAGGCTGATAACAAGATCAGGTAGGGCGAGGCTGAAGTTGTTAAAAAGCTTAAAGGTTGGTTGTGTTTGGGGGAAGGAAGAAAGCAAGAAGAGATGGATTGAAGTAATGAATCAAGTAGATAAATTCCTTGCTCTTTTGTCCAGCTGTCTGTGGATAGACATCCTTTGGGGAAGTTTAAATCTCTGTATGAAAAGATTGAATGTCACAAGGAGCTCTTCACTTTCTGTTTCTCCTCTTTGCAAGCAGAACAAGCCGGCTCCTTCTGTGTTCCCTGCTAACTTCTGCCAATTGAGTGAGCATGTTGAAAAGATGGATTGTGGCCTAGGGAGGCAAGTTTAAGACCTTCTTTTCATGGAAGTGAACAAGTTTCACATCTCAGAGAGAGTGCTCTGTAAAGTCAGTGAAATACAAAAAGCACCTTCAAAGTCATCTCGTTCTGTGCTGTTTTAACATAAGAGCACTCCTCTCTTTTCTTTCTTTTTTTTCCCCCATCCCAAACACTTGTCACATGAAGCTTTTCAGAAAGGATAGTTCACAAAACACAAACGGGTGTGGAACATGTGCTCACTCCTCCCCGTGAGTCTCCTGCTGAAACGCCCGTGTTCCATCCCTGGGATTTCTGCACGCAAAATTCAAGTGCCACGCCGAGTCCACTGAACGTTCATCTTGCCTGCTCCAGTCTTTGTGTGCAGGAAAGGATGCGATCCCAGCAGTTTCGCTTAGGAAGGCTGCAGGAGACGAAATGTGAAGCAAATATTTCGAAACAGCACCAAACTTTGTGCCTCCCGGTGCCGGTGTAGCGCGGAGGAACAATGAGGGGTTTGCTGTGACCTGGTAAGCATTAGGTGGCAGTAGCGTGTTGTATTTGGCAGCTGCTTTGTCGTTGGGTTTTTATCCGGTACCTTCAGCGCAGTTTCATAAATGGACAAAACGTGTGTTTTATTTCTTTAAGTTTTTATCAAATGCTGATTTCTGGTGGCTTTGGCTGTGGGGTTGTAAGGGCAGCTGCTGAGGCTCTGGTGTGCATAGGTGGGATTAGGGTGCTGTGGTATTCGTGACTTATTTCCTGCTCTGTTGTACCTAACAGTGGTAACATTAGCCACCCATATTCTGATGATAAACATGCTGATAATGGCCACGGGAGTTCAGTTCTGCAGCCCTTACTTTTTCATAAGCTGTTACCATATCTAAACATAGTATAGCCTGTTAGATGAAGTAGATTTGGGGCTTTTGTTTGTTTGTTTTTAGCCTTTATTCTTGGATAAAAAACAATCTTAGGCTCACGAGAAAGTTGGTAGGAACATAATTAACCTTTCAGCACAGTGGTGTTATTGTCACTCCAGGTCTTGGACAAGTGCAGTTACCCTGTGACCCTTTTGGAGGGTGTTTTTTCCCTTTATCCTTGTTTCTCCAAGGTAAAGGATCTCAAGGATTTCAGAACTGTGTTGCATTGTATTAATTGGGCAGGATGATCAATTAATGGAAGAAGAGCAAGAAAGTGTTGACAGAACATGCAACCTAATTAGTACCTGATGGACCATGTATGCCACAGAGCCCAGACTGTGATGTTGCCTCAGGGTGGCACCTGTACAAGACCTTTCTATGCAAAATGGGCCCGTGGAAAAGGCAGGGAAGGAAGTCTTCGTGGCTGGAATATTTCCCTTTGCACTGCAGCCTTGGGGGAAGTGGGGCATACTTCACAGAAGGAGCACATAGCAAATTATCAGCCCTGTGTTTTGTGCCTTTTGTTTGCTCGGGTATTTTATAATTTATGAGCTGATCTACAAATAGTTGGTCTTTTTTTAAAATAAAACTATGTAGTAAGAGAGAAATACCAGGGCAGTAAGATTTCTTGATGGCCCCTGCGATAAAATGGCAAGCAAAAGGATTCTCAGTGAAGAGCAGCCAGCACCACAGTGCTCCGGGGTTCCACCCCAACTGGTGTTCGATTGCACAGCAGTGCTCAAGAGTTTCTCAGGTGAAACTTTAATCATTCTGAATGGAAAAGCACTTTGAGTCTAGGAAGGTAGGATGCTAGAATTAGTTACTGGTAATTAGTGAGGTTTTTTTCATTCATTTGTATAAATATGTTGGTAATTAATTCACATTCTTCGTTCAGTTCTTCCTCCAGTGACAGAAGTTGAATGTTTACATGCTTAAACCAGATTTTTTCAATTTTTTCATTTTCTCCTGCAGTTTAAGCTCCTTTGTTTTACTGAAATAAACATCTTCCTGTTTCAAAATACTTTTATTGAGTAAATAACCCCTCTTTTTTCCTTTTTTTTTTGTATGAAATAGTGTATTTTTTTACTCTGCCCTAATTTTGTAAGTTCAGCCGGTGAAGTTGGAAAATGGCTTCTTTCAGTGAGTGCCACAGGGTGGGGGCCAAGTGCACATTCGTCACCTTTTTCCTTGATTGTCACAGGTGCCTAAAATGTGCTTTTCTTAAATTTCGTTAGCCAAAAGTTCAAATTCCAGTTTATTAAACGAACTGATAATTTGTGCTCTGATTGAAAACCCAGCAGAGGATGGATTGTGCAAGAACAGCAGTAGGGCCCCAGATCCAGCCTGCGCTGTGTATCCTGCCCCCAGCAAGTGATCCTTTGGAGGTGCTGTGCCTGGTGCTCAGCTGCAGCTGCCACATGCACGGGACCAGTCTGGGTGTTCACCCTGCTGCTGGGGCTCGGGGGCTGAGAGTGTTCAGTGTGACGGTGGATGTGAAATCAGCCAGAGTGTTAACTTGAAATGGAATTACGGAGCTCTCGGAGTGTTGTAATTGCATTATATGGCTCCTTTGCCGTGCTCTGTCCAGCAGGGAGACTGCTCGGCTTCACGATTTGGTGCTTTATCAGCTGATCTGGAGCTTCCAATCCACGCTGCATGATTTGATTGCAAATACTGCTGCAAGCGCTGTAATGAGAGTTCAGAACTGGAAACAACGTGCGGCTCTGCCAGGCTGTGGGGTGATGAGGGGAGCCCACTCTCCTGCACTGTGTTAAGCTTAGCTGATAGTATTTCAGCTGCAGAAGTTTAATATCTTGGATAGCTTTCAACATAAATTTATTGAGCCCTGAGACCAACAGAAGCAGAATTACTTGTTCATGAGGGCTGGGATGTGGACCAGCCACACTTTAAACTGCCTGAGGACAGATTTCAGGGTGGGTACCCCGCATAAAACCCAAAGCCAGTCAGAACTTTGCAGTGGAGGCAGGGTTTTCCACCAGCTCTCACACTGATCCTGCTCACACCCCGCAGCAAGAGACTCTCTGATATGCACTGCTGGATCAAAGCAACAAAACCCTATTTCCAAATGTAATTTTAGAAAGGGGAGGAATGCTGCACTAAAGCTTAATTGTTCACACTTGATTCCAAAGCCATGGGAAGATGAAGACTGAACACGGTCTTTTTGTGGAGAGAGAAAAAAACTGAGTACAAAGAGAATGTCAGCCTACCATAATATTTTGATTTTTGAAATTATTTAGGACAGTTGTTGATTTCTTAGATATTTATAGCTGTGGCTTAAACATTGTGGTCATATGGCCAGATTGAGAGATTTTGTTTTAGGAATTGTAATTGCTTTTTTACAAAAATGTGTCCTCATGGTCTGTAAATAACTAGAGAAATGGATGCAATTATCTGACCCAATCCAGCCCTTGTTTAGCAGTTAATTTCTCCAGATTTCTATGAGCATTTGTTCTGACCTACACAGATTTGGTTGTTGGTTTAAATCTAGCCAAGGCTGGTGGTGTCTTAATTGCTACCACAGAGCAACCATTTGGCCTGTGCGAGATGAATGTTGTCAAGGTACCTTCTGCAAGGCGGACATTCATCCACTGGGAATGTATCAAGAAAGTTTTCATTAATTGGTCCCTTTGTTGGCATTCGTGGCAGAGCAGCCAAAAACTGAGTATGAACAGACACTGTGTCAGGGGGTGAGATTTATTGGCAAGTCTCAGTAAAAACTGGTATTTACTACATATATTGTTAGCAGGGGCAAAGGAGTTTCCTCCTAAGAACAGCCTGGCATTGAATTTACTCTGATTTTTTTTTTTTCTAAAGGCAGGGAAATGTAACAAGAATTCAGACTCAGTCAGAAGTTAAATAGGAAATAGCCAGTTAATATTTTTCTTCTTGATGCTGACTGTCTTGCAGCTTGTTTTTAACGTGATGTGAAGTGTTATGATGGTCTCTGTAGTGTACAGACAGATTTGCATGGACCTTTGAATGCTTGTGTCAGATGAGAACACTTGACAGTTTTTGTCCTGACTTCATTTGCTTAACCTGTAAATAACAACAATTACAGTGGATAGTGTATACACGTAGAATAAAGCATGACAAATGTTTCCAAACACAGTTCCCAAATTTGATGTTTTTATGTTCACATTAATTCCTGCATTTTGATCTTGCTGCTTTGTTAAAAGGATGCATTTCCTTATATTGCAAGGGACGTACTGGCAATGATTTGTGCATTTTCTCTTAGTGCAGCATGCTTGTTTGTTTAACTTTGTACAGAGCAAGGCTGTTTGCATGAGCCCATTTTAACTTTCATACTGTGCTGCAAATAAAATAACAGTTTGGACTTACTACTCTGAGGGCTAGTTCTGATTCTGAAATTTGAATATATTGCCTGTTCGATATTGAGCTTTGATACAAGAATAAATAGACTAAACCCCCAAATAGCGATGGTGGGATTGACAGAAGTGCTTGGTGTTAATCTGTCCAGTTCCCATAAGGAGTCAAAGCTTCGCTCTCTTGGATTCCCATCCTGAGTCAGGTTGGAAAATGATGGCCTGGGCTTCTCTCTTCATCCGGCTGCTTCCAGTGTCTCTCCTCCTCATTGTCTGTTCTGAGAGCAGCGTCCACTCTCCAGCAGTGCCTGTCCGTGCTGTGTCCTGCTCTCATCTCTCCCCATCCCCTGCTTATCCAGGGCCACTTCCACCTCTGCCATGGCAGCCCAGGCAGCCCTTTGCGCACCAGTGTGGTGCCTTGGATCTCCTCTGTTTGCAGTTTTAATCCAGTTCTTTCATTCATCAAAAATGCACCTGCACCAGATACGCAGGATCCTGTTCTCTTGGTGAAGTTGGGATTGAATTTCTCTTCCCTGGCCATTGCTGAGTGTCTTTCATCACTGCTTATTTTTTTAGTGTAGATACACATCTTTTTACACTTTCCAGAAGTTGTCGTAGTGTAGGTCGTGAAAAAGGTTTTTTTTAAAAAAGGAAATTCATGGTTGGGTGGAAATCATACTTTTCACGGCATTCCATGGATAAAATACCGTCTAGGCATAAAAATACTGTAGCTACTACAATATGCCTGACATGGAGAAAGGGAGAAGATGCTGAGATACTGAGTTAATTTGAGATGTTAATATTTGATCATTTACTCTGATTTAAAGGTCAGGTTTAGTCACCAGATGTAGTTCCTTCAAAGGCACAAATACTTGGGTGCATCTCAGTAATCCTCTGGTAAAATCCTACTACTTGATTTACTCAGGGCACATCTCCAGCTTTAAATATTATTCAAATGCAGGCACACATCCCCTATGGAAATAAAGCAGGAATTCCAGACTTGTCCAAACTTGTCAGTTCAATTTAGCAAGGTGATTCCATGAGACTGCAGATGATTTCAGAGTTAAAAATCTTTAATAAATCAGGTAGTTTAGAAATTTACCGTGCTGTAAGTGTTGGTAGTACTGACTCCTTAAAGGTTACTTTATGACTTCATGATAGTCAGTCCAGAATAATCTAACTTGAAGCTTTGAGCTCTGATGGTTTCATCATTGTTCTGTGCCTGTTGTTACTTTTGAATTTTAGAACCTTAATAATGGTTTCCCTTATGGAGAAAAAAAACTAAGAGGTGTGTAATAAAAATGTAAAAATATGAAAATATTTCTCCAAAATAAATGTCTCAGAAGAGAAGGTCAAGGAGTTAATGCACCCACATTTCATTTATCCTTTTTATATTACTTTTTATTGTCTGCTGAAGATTCCTGCAAAAGCTTGACAACTTTGCAGAAGATGCTGGAAAGTAGGAAAGACAAAGCTGTAGAAGGGAGAGAGTACTCCTTAGTTTGAGCCTGGAAAAAATTAGAACTGATTTCCCTCCAGTTTCCTTAGTCAGAAAAAAGAAAGTTTACATTTGAAGATGCTTACATAAAAGCTGTGTAATTTCAGCAGGGAAGAATTTTTTACAGTTATCTGTGAAATCCACAGTAGCGGATTTTATTTCACTTTTTCGTAAGTGAAATAAAAATTTGGAAGCAGTAGTAGTTTTCCTAGAAAATGAAGCCTCCTGGTTTGAGGTATGGAATTAGGGACGTGGTGCATCTTTTGTTTTTAGAGTGAATACGCTTTATACACAAGGCAACAGCCACAGTAATGTCTTAATGAGAAGGGATAATACTTCTTGAACCTTTCCTAAATAACCAGCCTTGCCAACCCGGCTCATGGAAAAGTAGTTGTGAGTGAAGGTTTGGCCATATGAGTGGTTTAGTTGTCATGTATTCCACAGTTTAGGAAGAGATTACAAGCCTGGTCTAAAACTGCCTGTCATGCTGCACCCCTGCCCTCCGCTGAGCTGCATTAAACTGAGTCTCACTGGCTGCTGTAAATGTCTTTTGAACATAATGAAACACAAATAATTTACCTAAAAAACATGCCATGGAAAAATTCTAACTTTTTGAGTCGTTGTAGAACTGTGAATGGCACCTCTGTCTGTGTTTCAGAGTGTGTTTGTTTCTCACAGTATCCAGCCTGATGTATATTGAGAATAACCCAGCAGAATGCCGTTGTTTTATCAAGGTATGATAATGATGTTGTCATTGAAAAGAGCACAAGGGTAAGTTTGTGTTAGCCAGCTTTTCCTGTTGCCCTGTGGTGCCAAACATTTCACCAAGACTCCAACAGATCCTGGTTAAAGTGTGTTTTTCATTTGAGTTTTGGACTTCAAGGTTCGTGCTTTTTCAAAATTTTTTTAGTAATTTCAAAAGCTAGAGGAAACTAAACCCTTAAGAAATTGTTTTTGAATTAACTCTTAGACCAAGAACCAGAGTCTTCAAGAAGTACTAGGACAGTGGAACATTTAAGATAAACATCAGGAGAGAGAAGCAGTATCACGTGTATGTTACCAGGTGTGCTAATAGATTTCCAAAATCAACCGGTTTGGTTTTTAGCATTCACAGTAACTGAAAAGCATCCCATGCTGTGAAGTGATGCAAATCCCAGACAGGGAGTTAGCAAGTTACCTCTAGTGCAGCTATAAAACGGGAAAATAGGTTGGGCATGTATCGCCAGCCTTCCTCGTTTTCCCTTCCCTCTGCCGGACTTGGGAAAGGACTGTTTTCTGTTTTTATGAAATCCTGTAAAACAGGAGCATGTCAGTAACACTTGGTTCTGAACACAGCTATCAGGGTGAGTGCTCAGCAGAAAGTTGGTTTTGGGAAGTATTGCTGCTTCAATATGCAGCTGAAGGTTTAAACATATCCAGTGACAGGGCTGAGAGCAGCGCTCAGGCGGGGAATGAGGGACACGAGGATCACCTGTACCCATCCCGAGGAGGGACATTGCACGGGCTGCGGCCAGCATTAACCCAGAAATACAGCTGAGTGGGAGAGGAGACCACAAACACCCCTCATGTTTCACCTCCTGCAGAACAAACCAAACCCCTGGCTCTGCTTCGTCAGGCAGCTCCCCTGGAGAGGGAGCAGGATCAGACGCAAGAACCCGGTAACTGGGAGTGAGGAAAGATCCCAGAAAAGAGTATGGTTGGTTTGCGTGTGAAGTGTTGACAGAGGGCATTCGGGTGCTCCCTCTGAAATTGGGTGAAGTGTCCTCTGTGTCTGCGTGGCTGAACAGTCTAAAACAGCTGGAGAGAGTTTGCTGTCTTGGACAGGAAAGAGAAGGGCAGTCGAATCAAGAGTGGATTTTTGCTACAGAGAAATCCCTGGATTTTGATTAGCAAGCTCGAGAGCAGGAAAAGTAAGTCAATAAGAGCCTAACAATAAGTACATAAATCCAGATGAAATGGGGTCACTGGAATAAAAAAAGAATAAGAGGAGTATTAGAATAAAAGAGCTGATGTTGGAGGATTTTTCTTAGTGCAGATGTAGTTTGCTGAAGGCATTAGATGATATAATAGAGGAGAAAGGCCAAGAGAGGAAGGAGCAAATGCATTCAGAAAGCATGGAGACCAAAACGGAGAGAAAGAGATAGAGATACAGATACCTATTTTAATGAGTAGGTCGCCTACAATGGAGTTGATACTAGTTAGATGAAAGTTTAGTCTTTCTAACATAAAAATTGCATACGCTAGTTTTCCAAATCTATAGGAAAGGAGTTAAGGGCTATGTCAGAAACCTGAAGAATAATTCATTTTCTGCATTATTCAAGAAATGAACAAAGTCGTGTTTTCTGCATTGATTATTATTTTTCCAAAGTACTTTTGTGATGTGTGGCTTGCTGTCTTTTGCTGTCTCCTTCCCGTATAGTTCAAAAATCATTTTTCAGTCAGACAAGGTTTTGGTGCAGCAAAGTGTGACCAATTTTGTGGGAGTGTTCTCTCAAGGTTCTTGGCAGGAGAGAAGCCAGTATTAATTCTGCTTTGGGCAGCTGGTCAGTAACGTTTCCATGTATTTCTAAGAAACTGCTCTGAGAAGGTGTGGTCTTTGTGGCCACTCCAAATATCCAGCAGTTACCTATACAGAATACAATGACTTAATGCAATGACCAAAATTTTGGGGGGTTTTTTGTGCCTTGGAATTTCATCATCTTCAGTTGAGGAGATGGAAAAGGGGTCTCTAAGAGATGAGTCTTCATGGATCACACCTGTGCTTGAGCCAGATTTTCTGCAAGTTGTAAGGTAGTGCTCAGTCTTGAATGCAGAGGGGACTCTAAGTGGAACAAAAATAGGATTTTGTGTACAGACCTCTTCCGTGAGGTTGCAGGCACATCCACCTGCATATGGAGAAATACCTGTGAAAAAACTTGAGGTGAAAGCACTTTGCTCCTCCCTCCCTGTTGTTGTTGTGCAGGGGATTTGTCTGGGTAACCCATCAGTGCCAGTGACAGGTACATCAGGGAGCAAATACACTCCAGAAGTGCTCCTTTTCCATTGGGATTTTATCAGTACACACGATACTAGCATTCTTTGCTTTCCAAAATGAATTATAAACTAAAACACAGTGATTTATTTAATCTGAAATCTGCTTAAGCACTTGGAGAACAGGTTCTCTGTCTTACAACCTGCTGCACGTTTGCCCCAGCTGATGTTGGTGCAAAGGGCAGTTAAAGCTCCAGAGTGAGGGAGAACTTGGTGTCAGACACTGTCAGGCCTGGTTATATTGCAACTTGCTCTACTTGAGTGCTGTTTCCTGTTGGTCCATCACATCTGCTGAGCAATTTAAAATATCAGAGAAATGAGATTCCTAGAGATGAACGAAAGCTACAGGAAGATGGAGCTTTGAGGGTTCCTTTTCAGTAGACATTGGGAACACCGAAGTCAGAATAGTCTCCTCAGAACAAATGAGAAAGAAAATGTTACCATTTTAAGTATTATTGCCTGTTCAACGTGGGATTTCTTGAATAACCGTGTCCTTGAATAACCATTTCTTAACTAAAATGACACAATTCTGTAGCCAGTGATCCATGATTTTAAATATTTGGAAGGGCTATTGATTCACTGAACTGGAAGAAATTAAAGATGTTGAGGCATATTTTCAAAAGTAGGATTCCATGTAGTATAAATTACATTTGATCATGTATATTTTATTTACCATTTAAATCATAAAAAAAGCTAGGCACATGTGATACAGCATTTGATTTATCTGTAATAGCTTTAACTAAACATTGGTGGTTATCTTTACATCAGCTCTGTGCAGCGTCACGAGAGCTGCGCCTCCTCCTGTTCCCGTGTCGTGGTGCCCTGCGTGCACCTGTTTGTGTTTGTGGTAGTCACTCCCCAGGTAAATTGTCCATGAGACCAGCGATTCCATCAGCAAATTATCCAGAAAATGCCGTCGGTGCGCGTGGCGGCACTTGTGCCACTGGTGGCTCTGTTGCCATTCCAGTGGGATAATTCAATTGGCAGCTTCCTCTTGTGCCCAGCGTCGTCATCCCCCTTCCTCTGGCTCCTCAGCTGAGACCTTCTCCCTTCCTCTGTCCTCCTGACTGAGGATCAAATGCATTATTGATCGCCGCTCTCCCACCCTCCTCGCTCGCGCTCCCCCAACCTTTTTTTCCTTTATTTTGTTTTTGATTGGCAGTATCATCCCGACAAACAGGAGGCAGATGTGCCAGCAGGAGAAGCGGAGGAGCGCGTGCAGCGGTTCATCGAGATCGATCAAGCGTGGAAAATTCTAGGGAACGAGGAGACAAAAAAAGAGTATGACCTGCAGCAGCGTGGTAGGTTCCTGCCAAGGAGTGCTGGAGTGGCAGCAGCTCTTTAAATAAGCAGGGGCTGGGAGTGGTAGTTAGATGGTATTTTAAAATGCTGTTTAGTGCTGAACCAAGTGTTTCTTTCACTCTTGTCCTACTTTCAAACGTGGATCCATTATTTATAGCTTGCGCTACACATACATTAGCCGCTGGAAACACGGAATTACTTCCAACAAAACGTTAGGGGGCATTACTCCTAATAGTTTGAATTATTATGAAATTTATACTAATTGCAGACCACAGCCCATTTTATTTTATGAAGGTGGCTCCATTAATTGTTCTTAGTTTTAAGTTTTATGCTCCATCTTGTTGCAGTGTTTTAGATGTGAGTATTAATCCATCCACACCTAGGGTTCATTGTGCATGGGTTTATAACCAGCAGCATTAGGACTGCGTGTGTTGGGTAGCGTTCATAATTCATCCTTAGTCCAAACGAGCCTTTCTAAAGCAGGTTTGTAAATAATATTTCCATGTTACATATTAACCAGGCAGCTCTAGCACGCATTTCTTTTTATACCTCTCAGAAAATAGCTTCTTAAAACAGTGACAGGCTGTTGTGAGAAAGAAAGGGGGGAAATGTAGGTCAGGTCTGTCACACATGGGCTACCATTACATGAAGTGATAGGCTGTCTTTCTGCTCTGGCCTCGGGATAGGAGTCCCT
Organism: Pomatostomus ruficeps; assembly: GCA_013400735.1. NCBI lineage: Eukaryota > Metazoa > Chordata > Aves > Passeriformes > Timaliidae > Pomatostomus > Pomatostomus ruficeps. The sequence goes on along the minus strand of VYZT01059350.1, from coordinate 67,667 downwards.
CAGCCTTCCATTAGAACCTTCAATAAATGTACACCCAGCCCACACGTTAATGGGGGGAGTCGATAGCGGTGCCTTGCCCGTGGGGAAGGCGCTCGCTCGGCCCGGCCACCGCGGATGCGGCCGCTGAAAGCGCCGTCTCTGCCCCTCGTTATTGAATTCCCGGCCATTGTGCACTGGCACACCACAGCCCTGCTCCCCTGTGCTGGTTTCGAACTCCCCTGCCACAGCTCGGCGAGACAAAGGCGCAGTCCCCGTGGCACAAGGGCATGGCCGCAGGATGGAGAGGGTGACACAGAGCCGGAGACACACACAGGGGGAACTCTCGAGTTAAATAACCTTGTGTTGCAGACCCCATGTGCCTTTGGCAAGAGAGGAGGAGGGGAGAAAACAGAGCTAGCTGTTGGATAAATCTTTTAGGGGAATGAAAAAAATTGGATCTTGTGCTATTTGTAACGTAAACAGTATTAAGATCAGACTTAAATAAATCTTTCATCTCAAAGTTATTTTTTAAATGCCTGAAGATGATATCAGAACAGGAATTTCTGCTGCCCAGTGCTCTCATCCTGTTGTACTTTTAGCATTATAATACTGTTTGTGTCTTCTCTTTTCACAAATTGTACGTGCAGAGGAAAAAGGAAATAGTAGAGGTTAAGTTAGGAATCTTTTCTGTATTTAGTGAGTTTTACCTAAAGCTTAAATCCAGACTATGAAGTTCTATTTTGCCTGGGTCAGGTTAATCCACGGGAGTAGAGAGCCACATCAAGATTTCATTTTCCCTTGGGATTTAATGATATTGCTATAAATCAGTTTTGACAGTAATTTGAAGATTATCTGAGATTCTTTTGCATCCAGATGAGTTCTCCAAAAAGCCATTGTCTAAAAGACTTGGTAACTAAAGGAATCAGACTGCACCTCCGTTTGCAGAGGTGTTTGGAAATGGGATGGTGACGGCACAGCTGTGTTTTGGTCCAGAGGGTGCCATTCCCAGGGCCCCCGTGCTTCCGACTGGCCACACCTTAACCCACACGTGCAGTGCTGCTGCATTCTTTCCAGCATGTTCCCTGGCAGCAGAATGATGGGGGAATAAATTCGAGTTCTTTGAATGCCTGTCAGGCTGCTTCTGAAGCCGTGATTCTAGACAAATTCGTAGACACTGCCATAAAAGCTGACAGAAACAAAGGGACTGAGACAGCAGCGAAGGGGAATAGTGATGAGAGAGAGAATGCCGCAAGTTAGGGAGATGCAGAGGCAGCCCAGGAAGCAGGATCTGAAGGGTGCCATGGCTGTGTGTGTGTGGCTGCCCAGCAGCAGGCAGCCCTTTGCCCTGCAGCCTTTTCCCCCGCTCACAGATTGTTTATTTGCGTGCACCTTCTTGTGCTACACCAACTAAAGCTTGATTATTTGGCTCCGAAATTCAGTAGCCGGAGAAGTTCCAAGGAGATGAAATTCTGGGGGCCTCTATGGTTTTAATTTTCATTTTGTTTGAATCGTTGGGAATAACAAGGCAATGTGCTTTTATTTCTTACTACTGCTTTTCTCTGAAGGTTTCCCAATAATCTCCTAATTTTTTTGTGCCTTCAGGCCATAGCATTAAAGGGGAAAGGACAAACCACAAACAGTTCAGAGGTTAGGCTCAAATACTTACCCCAGTTTTTCTGATCTGGAAATCTTATAAGAACTGCCTTTTTGTATGTTTTGCTTCTGTCAAGTCGTCTATAAGGACTTTGCAGCTTGTGCCTTTCCCTTCTCCTCCTTCCTCTGTGCACCCTCCTTGCCCCTGACCGTGCTGGCAGTCCAAGGGACTCGCTCCCCTATGTCAGGGCTTTGTGCTGGGGACACCAAAACTGGATTGATTAACAGAAAAGTCACAAAATTAAATCCATAGATTTAATTTCTGGTGATAAATTTGGCAAATAATTCAAAGCTATTAATGAGATTGACACTAAAACCAGTTGTTTTGTATATGGTTTTGGGTGGAAAAATAAAGAATCTAGGGTTTTTTTCCCGTGTATGGCTCTAGAGAGGTTCAGTCAGGGGTGGTGTATTTTCACGAGGATGGATACAGATGTCCACAACTCATAGAATCACAGAATGGTTTGGGTTTGAAGACACCATGAAGATACCATGTTTCTGTAGGGCAGGAACACCTTCCACAGGACCAGGCTGCTCAGAGCCCATCCAGCCTGGCCTGGAACACTTCCAGGGATGGGGCAGCCACAGCTTCTCTGGGCAGCCTGTGCCAGGGCCTCACCACGCTCACAGTCAAAATTTTTTTTTCCCCACTATCTAATGAAACCCTGCTGTCTTTCAGAGTGAATCCATTCCCCCTTGTCCTGCCGCTGTGTGCCCTTGTAAAAACTCCCTCTCCATCTTTCTTGTAGGCTCCAAGGGTTTGTAGGGTGGGGGGAGTTTCCACATCTTGGCACATAGCTCCTTTGGATTTTCACTTTTTAAATTATTCTTTTAGAAAAATACTGCAGATGCAATTTTTCTAGGTGAGTAACATTCCAGCTTCATTTCCATTTTGTTCTTGTGTCATTTCTTAGGCACCAGGAACTCCAGGCTCTGACTGGAATTTCCAGTGTTCCAGCTTGTGCCCTGGTCCCATCCTCTCTGTTCCTTTCTTTTAGGCAGTGAGGCACAACAAAAAGTTGTACTTAGCCAAAAATAGCTGATTTTTCAGTATCTGGTCACTAGTGCAGGCTTTGCTGGCGATACCAGTGGGTTTGCAGCGTGCCAGGTGAGGCTCTGTACGTGGCAGAGGTGGATATTCCTCCTCCAGCCATGGGTTTTATGGCTGCAGCCCCTCAGCTGGAGCACAGGCCTTGGAACTCTCTGGAGTTAAATCTCATCTGCAACAAGTGAAGCAGGATTGGTTTGGTATTTTTATAACAAACATATCTTTATGTTATGAAAATTCTTAACGCATGACTTTGTTAAAATTTCAGATTAAAGTAAGAGCAGTTGTTTTAAATGAACTCAAGTATTCAAATTTAAGTAATTGTTCTAAAACTGAAAAGCCTATCAGAAAAAATTAACTTGGGAAAACATCCAGTGAGTACGGTGGTGATTTTTATGCAGAGTAGATGCTATGAACAGTATTTGACTGACAGTTCATATCTTGAAGTTTAATTGTGTTTGGTTTGAAAAAAAACATCAGTCCTAAATATGTATGCCTGATAAAGAGCGAGAAAAATCTTTCAAGTATTATGACTATTTTTACTATTACCATAAACTGTTAAAAGGGTTGAATTTCCATTTACTGCTTGCAACCCTTTCCCTAAAACTCGGCCTTAAATAGCCCAAGAAATATTTATTGTATCTTCAAGTGGAACTTAAATACCTTTCCTCTTTCACAATTTCTGAATGACCCAGCAAGGGCTCTAGTAAAGCTTTACTGAACCAAGCTGCTAATAGTTATTTAATGTTGTTCTGTAGCCTGAAAGAATCTCAGTAGATTTTTCCTTTTAATCTCTTTGAATTGCAGGCTCATAAACCTCTCTGATGAGCCTGGCAGTGTTTTCTTAGATCCTGCAGTTGAGACAATGGAGCTGCAGAATCCTTTCACCTCTTGTTGTCAGACAAATCCAATGGATGGCAAAGCCAGGCAGGCTGCACTGCTGGGGAATTAACATTTGTTCCACGAGTTCTGGTGGCTGATCAGGTCCTCACATTTCCCGTGTGTGTTTCAGAAATGGCCGCTCTGCACACAGAGTTCACAGCCTGAGCAGCCGTCACTGCGAGGCCACCACAGAACTCGGCACTGGTGACACTGCCGGTCTCCTTTGGCCAGGGAGGGAAAATGGGACAGGTTTGCTTCAGAGAACCACCAGGGAGCCATGGCTGTGGTAACAATGGTGGAGATGAAATGAGGAAGGGCACAGGAACTATGAATCACACTGGGAGCCATTGGTTGGAGGCTCTGCTTGCAAACTCACACTGCGCCGTGCCTCTGTTTCTGCTGTCTCAGGGTGCATCAGGCTGGGAAAGGTATTTAGCGGGAGAACCAGAAAATAAAAAAGCTCTGTTCAACTCTGGAACATGTTTCTCCTGCTGGAACCAGACAGGCAAATAAAGGCAGTGTGCAAAGCTGCCTGATAGTTACTGGGTTATATGTGAAGTCAGGAGTACTAGTGGAAAATGCGTATCTTTGGAGATAAGCAGATCTCAGACCTCACAGAATCACAGTCCTAGAATATGCTGGGTTGGAAGGGACCCATCAGGATCACTGATGGCCCTGCACAGGACACCCCAAGAATCCCACCATGTGCCCGAGAGCACTGTCCAAACACTTCCTGAACTCTGCCAGGCTGGTGCTGTGCCCGCTGCCCTGGGGAGCCTATTTGAAGCTGGTCTGGAATAAGAGATTATTTCACTGCCCCCTTTTCAAAGAAAGCTGTAGAAAACCCTCCACGCTCCCAAAAGCCACTAAACTATAAACAGGCTGAGGAACTCACTGCTCCAAGAGGAGGAACACCTCCCTCCTCAGTGACAACCTCATTTAAACTGTACCTAGGCACCAAGCTCCTGAGTCTTGCCAAACTAAGGCATTTCTCTGTGTGTCCTGTAGTTCAGCTTTTGGGCATTTCTTGTTCTTCAGAGCCCAGCATTTGGGAAGTTGGAGCTTTCAGGGGTCAGGCAGCAGCTGGGAGGTTTGTGTCACTAAGTTATAAGGGGTTTATGTCTTTTTTTTGCTTTTTAAGTATCACTTTTTATGGCTTCACTTGTGCCTTTGTTGACAAGATCTCACATTATTAAGCTAAAGAACCTGGTGTGAACTTTGAACATCAAATATGAGTGTGCTGAGAAATGGAAAGAACACTGATTTGTAATGCACACTCTGCATTTGGTGCTGTCAGTTGTGTTGTTCACGTTTCATTTCCTGCCGTACTCAGTGTTGGAGGAATCTGGGGATCAGGTGGCAGCGGGTCTCTCAGGTACAGGCCAGACCTTCACTTTCTTTCTGTGCTCAGAGACTCTTTATCGTAAAGGAACACTTGGCCTGGCCTTCCCCTGCGAGTGTTCTGCATTTGTTTTTTGCAGGAATCTCCTCTCCGTGGGGTTCTCACACATAACATTCACTCAGTGCTGACTGGAGGGTTTTTATCTGGCCTCTCCTTTCTGGGGAGGAGTGGGTTGTCTAAGGGATACTGAGAAGTCACCATTAGCGGAGATCCTGAAAACCTGCCTGGCCGTGGCCCATGTTGGTCAGCCTGCTCCAGCTGCCCTCCTGTGCAGGAGGCTTGCACGGGTGATCCTGAGCGGTCCCTCCGGACCTCAGCTGTTCCACAGATCCTGACAGGGACGGGTTAGCAGAGACTCACCATTCCAGCTCATGGAGTTACAGCCAGACTTTGAAGGGCATCTGCATCAAAACTGAATTTTGCCCCTAATTTCACACAAGTGGGACGTGCAAAAGTGCAGGTTTCAGGGTCTTAATTCAGTAACACATTGTCACCACTTACTTCTCCTGGCTACAGCAGGACATCTTCCAGCTTATGCAGATGTATGGAAACTCAAATTTCAGAGAACTACATTTTTAACTGATACAGTGGCCTAGGTGGGACTCTCTGTTAGCAACCAGATTGACTGCTAGGTACATGAAACTATTAATTTATCACAGAACACTGACCATCTGTCATGTTTGCTTTATAGAAGACAACCTGACAAAAGAATGGCCACTCCACGCACAGATTTATCTTGAGGATATGACCTGGGATGAAGGTATGAGTGCCTTGCTGCTGGTTCCTACTGCCTTTCATTGTCTCCGTGACTGTTTTCTGTATTTTCTGCATCTTACACCATTGTTGTCAGAGTTTAAGTGCTGTTTTTTCTATATTTCCTGAGACAAAGCTGATTTGCTCTCTGAGATTACCTGGATAAGAACTTAACTTTCTGTTACATTTATTTTCCATTCTGTCCACATCACCTCCCCCAGCCCCTCTTGCAGTACCACCCTTCACCCAGCTCTCCTCTTGTATCATTGAGTAAATAGATTCTTCCCCTATCTCTTGTGCATCTTCTTCCTCTTCCTTTGATGGTAGCATGCATGTGTTTCTTCTTTCATCTGGCAATGTTATTTCCCTCTTTTCTATTGCTCTGGCTTTTCTTGTTTAATTGCTTTTGGAATAAATGGCTGGTTTTAATTTTTTTTTTTTTTACCTTTTTTTAAAGTTGTGAGGGGAAAAATCCTACTTTCCTTTCTTCTGGTTGGGTTCCTGGGTTAGCAGCCTGTTTTGGAAGCATCCTTGATGTGTCACATGTATGACTAACACCCCTTACTTTTTTCTTTTAATATCATCCATTTCATGGATGTGCACCTTGTTATTACTGGGGTTTGTTGTTTTTTTTTTTGAAGAGGCTCCACTGGCCCTGGTTTTGTGGTGTAAGAATACCTCAGTCACTGACACATTTTGAGATTATTTTTTGAGCTACAAATGATAGCACAGATACCGGTATTTACAACCCAGCAGTGGGAGGCGATTTGTTACTAAGAGCAGCTTTGTGAAGAAAATTCAAAATAAACTCTTAATTCTTCTCCAGCACTAAAGGCGTTTTTGTTTTCTTTTTTGGCAGATGAACAAGTCTACACTCTCTCTTGTCGCTGTGGTGGGAATTACAGTGTCTTCAAGAGTGAAACCAAAGATGTATCTCTGGTTTGTTGTGACACATGTTCACTGGTTGTGGAGATCCTGCAATGACTGTTGCAGTGAAGCACAGTAAGTGTTACAGACTTTTCCAAAGGCTGGACAAACCCGTGACAGCATCTGCTGAAGAAATGTTTGTTAAAGAAAAGGGGGGCACTACAAGAACAAGTTCATTCGGGCTTGGAAATGAGCGGTGCCCCGTTGCTCACACAGCTCTGCAGACACGAGGCTTGGATTTCCTTCTGCAGCTGAAGAGCTCGTGGTTAGTAATAACAAACACCTCCAACCCCCAACACCGCTGGAATGTATCTCCTGATCTAAACGAGGGTTCTGTCCCAGCAAACAACAGAGTCACCGCTTTCCGTTACAGTCTGAAGCAGCTCTACCTTGGGCCCTTCCTCTTGGGTCAAATCCTTGTAACAGCTCAGATGACAGAATTCAATCAGGAGGCACAGGTGTGAGAATGCTTTGAAGGTAACGAAGAGCAAGGTTCAGCAGTGGGAAACAGGAACATTTCCTATTTATAAGCTGAATATTTAAGTCCATTAAATCCTCTCAAAGGCTGGAGCTGAGGAGGAGGCAGAGAGGCAGCTGGGGGAGGCCGGCTGGCCCCGTGCAGAGGAGAGGGCTGCTGCTGTGCCCTGCCCTGGGCCAGTGATCAGCATCCCTGGGCAGCCTGGAGCAGCAGCACGTGTGGAACTGAGGCTCCCCATCATGGGACAAAGGGAGCCACCATTCCTGAGAGCCAGGCTGAGGAGGAAGCTGTGCTCTGACCCCACTGGGCAGGTGCAGGGAAACCCCACAGCGCTCCTGGGAACCCCACTGGTGCCGTGTTCCATTGCTGGCTGTGGCTGTGTGACAGCACGGGAAGAGCTCTGTGCCTTTGCCATCCCTTGTAGCAGTCAGTGCTAACCTTGGTTTGTAACACAAACCCAAAACTTCCCCACAAATCCCAGCACCTCCCGGGGCCCACCAGAGGAAGCAGAGCAAGAGGCACATGGTTTTTGTTGGTGGCAGAAGTGTGCCATTCCCACTCTGAAGTTAGGTGGAATCTCAGAAAGAGACATCTTTGTCAAGTGCAATTTGCATTTATTCTAAGCAAAAATAGTTCCATTAATTTTAGTAGGAAATACTGTGAAAACTGTGAACAGTAACTTCAGTCTTTTAATCATCAAGAAATCTGTGGCCGTTGGGGCTTGCACGTAGAAATCCAAAGTCATTCAGAGGCCATATCTGTAAAATAAAACACAGTTACTAGAGACTTTAATCACAACTCAGAGTTCAGTGTTGACATTTATTGTAATTGTTCCATAAACAGCATAATTTTTTATCTCTTTGGTTGACAGGGTAAAGAATTTCCTCACGAATGTGCTTCTCTTACTCGGAGTAATAAATACTGTGTAGCACAGGGAATTATTTCATGGCGTGAACTTCCGAATTTGTACAGGGCATGCTTTGCTCTGGAGAGCTTCACAAGTTACATTACTTTTTTCAGCCTTGGAAATAAATACATTCCTAAAGAGTGTCTTTCAAAGTCAGTGTTTTCTAGCTTGTAAAGCCCTTCATGAGTTAAAAGACAAGGTGTACATATTTTGGTCCATCGAGAAGAGAAAAGAGTACCAGGCATGTGGACCTCCCCATGGTGAGGTGCACATTTGTATTTTCAAGATGGGCCTTTGAACTGCAAATACCAAACCTTGGAAAAAAAAATCTACAGGCTACAGGTAAAGTTACACCACACAAACAGGAATCTGGGCTCTGGAGCAAGGGGCTCCTCTGAGAAGGGGATTTTTTGTTATTTACAAACGAGCACAACTCATCACCAAGTACAGGTGTCGGAGCATGATGCTGAGCAATAAAACCTCTCCAGAAATCAGCTGTATGGCCGTTCCTGCACTGAATGCTCCCAGGAGTACTTTGCTCTGGACACTCACTAATTACATGTAGGATGGTCTTGGATGCAAAAATAACAGGAGAGCAAGGACATTCATTTACTCATTGTCCTTTGTCTGCCTTGGATGTCTTTGTCTCTCTGCAAGATGTGCTTTCAAAGATGGTACAAGGGCTCAGCAGGAAGAAGGGAAAGATGATGCTGAAGAATCAGTGCCCTCTGTGGCTCTAATCCCAAAAATATTTCACAGCCCCTGCCCAAGATGAAGCGGCCTAGACAGAGAAAGGTGAGGTTCTACCTTGTTCCCAAAGCATCTGTCAGTATTTTGTTTATCTGTCTCGCTTATTTTTCCTTAGAATTTGGTGTTAAGGTGTAGAGTAACTGTCAAGGAACAGCAGCTGTGAGTTCATGGAACAGCCAGAGCACAGAAGGAGCTTTCTGTGTGGAGTGAAAGGTAATTGTCTCATTTACAGCAGGAAGGCCAGGCAGAGGTTCAGTTACTGCTGCCCCTGTGGTTTGTGCCCAGCACGGAGGGCTGTGACAGAGGCTGAGGCAGCCCGGGGTGGGCACAGCAGCAGCAGGAGCAGCAGCTCCCTCGTGCCAGGCCCCTGGCAGCACTGGGCCCTCAGGAAGGCAGGAGGGGGAGTCACGCTCAGCGCCTCAAGTTCTGTGGATCAGAACAGGGCTCAGAGCACTCCTGGGCTCTCAGGAAATCCTTGTGGGGCTGGCATGGGCAGTAGGGAGAGCACGAGGAGCAGCTGCTGGTGCACAGACCCACGGAGGTGGCCTGTGCTGCTCAGCCAGGGAGCTGCTTTAGGTTCCACACAAATACTCAGAGATACAAGCCAACAACAGAGGGGAACTGTGCTCCTGGTGAGCAGCAAAGCTGCAGAATTCAAGGCTGTCCAGAGGGATTTTACAGAAGTAAAAGGGAAGAAAAATATCCCACATAACAACTCTAAGCTGATCTGGGTAAAGGCCTGGAGAAGGAAGTTTCTTAGTCCCTTCACTCCAGCACCAATCTCATTTCAGGCAACTCAAATCACACCTACTGCAACTTGACTTTCTTTCAGTGAAATTAATCAAATTAGCTTTCAATGTTGCTTTGACAGGATGGTTTGAAATTTGTCACGGTAATCTTAGTGGTAGAGTTAGAATGAAAACGATGTTTGAGCCAGATCCCCGTATGCTCACGAGTCACTGTAAAGAACCCAACTGTAAACACTTGTTGGAAGAACAAACTCATTTTTGCTTTTGTTAGGCACCATATACTTAAATCTCATGAGAACTTGAATAATCCCTCCTCTGTGCCACTGCCATTACACAACTGCTGTAAAATGTGGTTAAATTACTTTGATTCAATATCAAGTGGTTGCATATCTTTTTTAACAGACAATGCTCTGGAGTCCTAAAGCAGTACTTCAATATGAATTATCTGTGTGTGAGCTTCACTCGTTTTACAGAGTTTTCTTAGGGTTCAGTCCTTTCAGTCACTTCATTAAAGTCTCTCAAACACCTCCTTGTTGGCGTACAAACTGGGCACAAAATCTATTCCTGTGAATACAGACTGTGACTAATGATGGCTGTCCACACACACAGGTTCTGGAGATATCCACTATTTGCTAACAGTGCCCCTAAAGCAGCAAAGAGCAGCTTTTCTACACCTGCGCATGGGTTTGGAGAAACACTTCTTTCAGTTGTGCTATTACTGCCACCTTCCCACTGGAGGAGTGTCAGCAGATTAGCATCCCTTGTCTCTTGGCAGCCAATAATCCAAGCTAAAACTCGGGCCATAGAAACAGCCCTGTCAGGAATGAGCATTTTCCCCTCTGTGTCCAGGGTGAGGCACAGCAGGAGAAGGGGCAGAGCCCTGAGGAAGCACCAGGGAAGAGCTCTGAGCAAATGGGAGCCAGGTCACCCAAAACTCACTGAGTGGGATGGGCTGTCTGAGGTTCAAGCAGTTACTGATTGTGCTCAATAGCTGCAAGGGTTTTCTTTTGAAAAGTCCCAAATTGTGTCCATAAATACTGTAAATTAAGGATATAAGGCTCTGTTAAATTGGAAAGATGGAATCTTCCCTGTGTGTGTAATACAGCTGTGCTAAATTATGGGTTTGTGGATGTGTTGAAGTATATGGAGAAAACCCTTCTTACTGTTCTGAATGCACAACTTTAAATCCAGCTTTCTAAAAGCAGGTGCATAAGTCTGTAATACACACTCCCCTGTTCCTTAGATTAAACTTTTAAGGGGAGGAAATCGTGTTATGTTTCTCTTTTTTTGGTAAAAGTAAATTAATAATGCAGATAAGTAAGAAAAAATAAGTCAGTGTGGAATAAGGTTCTAGAATTGTTGAAGGAAAAGGAACCGTGATGGTTTATACAGTACAACATTCATTCAAAGCAGTTTAGTTTAAAAAGCAGCAAGGCCAGTCTACGTGTCTAAAGTGTGCGTGCAAGTCCTGGAAAGAGAACCTTTTCCTCCATTTTGTTTTTTGGATGTTGGAGCAGCCCTGAGCAGTCACTGCTCTGAAAACTGCACAAATTATTTTGCAAGAAAACCCCAACCTGATAAAAACACGAATGTACACACGTACGCCCTACTGCACAGATGGACATTCCATCCTCCATTTGATTCTTGGGAGAAAAGGGCATCTCTGTCTTTCACTCCTGTTGTAGCTCCAAAACCCCCATCCAACGCTGATTTATCCTTTTACAGCAGGCGGCTGGAGTGTTCATGCTGTCCTCTACATTTGCTTTGGCCAGACAGCTGGGGAGGCAAGTTTCCATTCCCAACAGCCAAGCACTAAAAATGTATCCATGCAGTAATTTTTAGGTACTATAAATAAAGGTACCTTTAGACAAATGCGGCCTCGTATCAGTCCGTAAGGAACGGGTCCGTAGCACCTGGAGTCTGTAGAGTTCCTGAGATTGTCACCTTCTAACCAAACATGTCCTTTGGGCACCTATGATTAAGCGAGATGGAAATGTAAAAAGAAGCCAGAACAGAATGGTGCTGAGCACAGTTTGCCTTGCAGCGAGTTTCCTGATTCCTGTGCTCTGCCTTTCATGACTGTGGAATGAATTAAATTTTATTGAATCTCATAAGATCCACTGCCAGATTTAGAGGGATGAGAAGGAGTGCTCCAAAGTATCTGTTCTATCGTGCTCAAAAACCAATGGTTTGCAACAAAAAAATCCCAAATGAAGATGTAAGAGGTTAGACCAATGTGACAGGGTCATTAATTTAATAGACTTCAAAAGAGGTCATTAGGATGTTGACTGAAAATCTGCCCTCCTGTCGCAGTAACAGCATGAACAGGGCAGCCACACACTCATCAACATCCTGGGGCCAGCACCAAGGCTAGACCTGTTAGTGGATTCATGATGAACTAACTGGTAATTGATTGTGACATCAATTACGAATAATCTCATCATTTTATCGGAGTAGGCTTGTCAAAGTTCTAATTAAGATCACAGTTCATTCTATGTGCAGGCAGAATCCACAACACATTATATTGCAATAATGATGATCACAAAACAGCAAATCCCTTTTTATAATTTGAAAATTAATGATGGTGACCTTATACTGTATGACAAAGACCTTCCATTGCCCATATATATTATGCATTAACTATATTACATACCACAGATTCATGGCATTCACTGGCTGGCTCAATGACAAAATGAGGAATAGCAACGGAGCTGTAATAGTTACCTAAATGAGAGTATGAAGCTTTCATATGTGAAAAAGTTGCTCCTACAAGTCTTAAACCAAGATTTCTGCTTGGAACATACAATATTTTGTTATGTTTTCTTAGAAACCTTTCAGATACAAATAACCTCTTTCAAGTTACCAAATAAAATACTTTATAATTACACTTCTAATTGGGTTTTGTTTCTAAAATTTTAAACCAGGCTGAAATTTTAAATGAAGCAACGTATTTTCAATCTAGAGAATAATTAATGTGGACTTTAAGCTAACGTACATTTTTCCAAAACCAAGTATGTACTTGAAACATTACTATGACCACAATTCAGAGAAAAAACACATGGAAACGAACTAACTAACTAAACTATTTCAAATGAAACTCAAAGTACGAGCAGCATGAATGATTTAGGAATGAGCCGTGCAGGCCCTAAATTCAAGTCTGCCTAAGAGAGAGTTCCTGGGTAACAGAATGAGCAAAGTGCAAGACCACTCTAGAGTAAAGTCTGGGTGTAAACCACTAAGAGCAAACCCAGGGCCCCCATGGGAGGAGACTGCAGCTGGAGTGTCCCTGGTGCTGTAGGTACCTGGGCAGGTCACACTCCCTGGAGCCTGGGCTGTAATACATTAGTCCTTGAGGCCCTTGCCCAGCCGGGCCCACGTGCCCGCTGCCAGAGCGGACCCAAGGCTGGCACACGCCTCCCGAGCCCCTCTGTGGAGCCAGGGCAAAGGTGCCAGCTGTGGATGGGGAGCGACAGCTCACCTGTGACAGTGGCAGGAGGGGACACTGACTGCAGGAGTGTCTGAGCCCGTCCATCCCCCCCAGCCCTGTGTTTCTGTGGCACCCAGGGAGGTGCTGCAGGGCTCTCAGAGGGCACAAACCCTGTCCTCGGCACTGCAGAATCCCCACGGGCAGCTGTGCCCAGCAGTGTCTGGGCCCTTCAGAAACCCTCTGGTACCAGCTCCTTCCACAGGCTCCTGGATAAAGGAATGCCACCTCCTTTGTTCTAAAATGAACCACGAGCTCAGCCAGGCTCCTCCACTGCTCGTTCTCCCAGTGCTTCCAGACAGGAATTCCCTGTTCAGCTTGTCTGCCACCTTTGGTGTTTGGTAGGCTTATCAGATTCCTGGCAGTGCAAGGAAGGGCTTCCTCTGGCAAGGCCAGCTGCTTCCAGCTATGTGACTTTGGCCCTCCTCCTGCCCAAGCAGCTTTGCAAACAAAAAACCCAACCAGAAGTCAATTCATACATTTTTAAAAGATTTAATCCGGAGTCAAATGCCCTGTGTGGAATATGCACCTTGTGGTTTTGGTAGGTGTCTGTCTGAGCACTGTGACAGACTCCCTCAGCAGATACACAAACAGGACAAGCAGGAATTACTATGGACGGAAGGCTTCTCTCCTTAAATATAGAAAGCAAACCCATGTTAACATTCCGTGTTACTGTAAAAGCATCACTTCTTGCGATGTGCTCCTGTCTCCCTGCCAGCTCCCCTTGTGCTTTCTCACTTCCCCCAATACACAGGCAGAATGTGATGCTCATCTTTTACTGTGTAAAATAAAGACCCACTCAGAACTCCAGTATATCCGAACGCTTTCTGGAACACTTCCCATCTTCCCATCATGCTCCAAAAGTATGAAAAATAAAATAAATTGCTTTTGCCAGCAATGGCAGAAAACTACTTCCAGTGCTAGGAATAATTATTTGTCTAGACAAGATGTTCACAGTTTGCACTCCAGACAGAACATTTGCAGAAGAGTATCTTCGTACATCCTGAAATGCACCACTTAAGGTAATTCTTGCAGTTCTCCCTGGAAGTACGACGGGGCCCTACACTTCTGAATTTGTCAGTGACAGTACTGTCACAATGTGTGATTCACCCAGGGACAATGCACTGTAATACCTTTGCAGGGTGTCTGTCCATCATCTAGGCACTTCACTACAACCTAGAATTAAGCAATAAAAATCACAAGAATTACAGGAAAATGTAAAACCAAGTACCAGTGACAGGCCATAATCATTAATTTAAAAAAAATATATATTAACAAAAGTAGTATAAACCCCTTTGAAATAATGACCAGTGCCAGAATCCTTCGAGGCTTTATGCACCAAGCCATGTCCACACCACGTCACGGATATCAGTGGGATTACTCACTGGGAATACAGCTCACTTGGAGTATCAGCCTTTGCAGAACCAGGAGCCAGTCTGGAACACTACAAAGCTCTGCAAGCACCCTGGCTGGGAATAATTTTCACCAAAGGAAAAAAATTAATTGTTGAAAAACTGAATTTTAAGTAAGAATATATTAATTACACAGCAACAGGCTGCTGCTACCAAAAACCCCAAGGCAAAGGGAAAGCCACTTGTGTGAGAACTCACAGCGTTGCACTTTGGTACCTACAGGCAATGGGCCTCTTAGACAAAGTTAACTGGATCCAAGAAGTACCACTGAAACCACAGCTCCCGCTACACACAGAGGGACAGTGGCTACGAGCCCACCCTGGTGAGGGACAGGAGCATTACCTGGGGTGGGAGAATTCCTGATCCCCCTACATACAGGCCAGAGCTGAGATGGGAAAGTCTCACACGCCCAGACTGCTCCCAGCCCGGGCAGGACTCCTGCAGAACCAGCAGCTCCTGAGCAGCGCCGGCTCCGTGAAACGCTGCCTCTGGCTGCCTGCAGACGCCTCCCTGTGCCCCAGCGAGCCCCGAGCCCCTGCTCTGTGCAGCTTGGCCGAGGATTTATTTCCAAGGAACGGCAGCTCCCAGGCAGAACCGGTCCCTGCAGCGCAGCTTAAACGTGCGAGAAGGAAAGGCGCCCGTCAGCCCCACGGCTGCTCCCCTTCTCCCTTCCCAGGCTCTGGCACAGGAGCACGCACCAGCAGAACCCGAGTGGCCTTGGGAACAGCTGAGCCTGAAGCAGTTTATTCTCTTTCACCCCAAATCAGCACCTTTTGCTGCGACAAACCAGCGAAATTTGCAGAGCTGTTGGAATTTACTCAGAGGTGCAGTTAAAGTGGCAAAGTGAAGTATAGCGTGGGTATTTGATGCATACTCACTAGCATAAAGCATTAATTTACTTAAAGGGGGGGATCAGCAAATAATTACATTCTTTTGGTCTCTTTACATGATGCCAAACTTTTTTTCTTCGATTACTCAATTATCTTCAAACCCAAGAGATAAGAACCCTGTGCTGCATTAACTGACATACTAGAAAAGGAATATAGTGCAAATAAAACTAACAGACTAAATTATCTGCCTCAAAAATACCCCCAAACCCCGCTAAATGAAAAGAGGCTTCTGTGGTTTGGGTTTTTTGTTGCGAGTGAGTTTTTCGTTGTGATTTTAGGGGACTTATAAACACGAATGTCTTGCAATCTCAAAAACCATCAGCACGCACAATCAGCTGGGAGTAACGTCTGAACTCTTGTAAGGTCACGGGTATTCACATCACCTCCAGCAATATCAAAGTTTCAAACCTAAGAAGAACTTCAAATCATTCCCATCTTTTCTTTTCAGTTCAGAGGCTTCCTTCTTGAGCTATGATAAGAACTAATCTCAGTGCTGGACAAAAGAAGAAAGTCTGCAAGTTCTCATCTATCCCTGCTAAGGTCTATTTAAGTGCCTCCCACTCTGGTACAAGCAACAAATGTAATTGCTTCATGGCCTGCGGGTGCTCATTTAACAAAAGAAGCTTTTGTGAATAAACCACAGGTGTTACCTTTCCTGATTAAAGTGAAATATGATGAAAGATTCTACAATATCAAATGACAAATTTACTAAATACTGATTAAATTGCCTTATTTAAGTAAATTGCATCTAGTTAGGATAAAATACACACCATAGAAATGCAGGAGTTTGTTTTATCACTCTATACTTAAAAGTCTCACATAACTACTCCTTAATCCTTTATTTATTAATTCAGAACCAAGACTGAATAATGCTTAACAGATACTTTTTTTAATGATCCAGTTGCTCCAGGCACTGTTTCGGTAGGTTTATCAAAAATGTTGTTCATATTAAGGCTGCCATCTGTATAAAAACCAACCACATTAATTAGCTCAATATTCTCAAAATCAGGGTAAGCATTTTTGTTTACTTTTTTGTGCTGAAAAAGCTATGAAATGGTAGCAACCACACTGGAAATTAAACAGTATAGCAGACGTTAAATCAACATCTTCCGTGTATCCTTAAAAGACTGAATTACCTGGAATTTAATACTTCTAATGCAACAGAATGATTTTACCTCAAATGTATAGGTACTTCCAAAGAGTTTAGCATTTTCCCTCGACTTGCTGAAGAGTTTAAACTGCTTATGAATAAGACATAATGTACTTGACCCAGTTTGTTTAAATGCACATAGGAAAAAGAACACATTAGGATGTTGGCCCAGATTGTTATTAGGGAGGATGACAATGAAACGCTAATGTGTTTTTATCCAGAAATCAGATTCATTGTGATTACATATTTATAGTGTGAATTCATTCTCTGTACTAAGACATTTGTAATTTTAAACGAAGATTTATAAAAAGGTAAGACATGAAGAGTTGTCTAAGTTTTGCAATTAAATATTAACCAGTATTAAAATCACATAACCTCCAGTGTTAACTCACGCAGCACAAGGGAACTAAGGAATATTAACTCGGAGCTGAATTGCTGAGACATTTTTCTCTACAGGCAAGCACGCCAGTTGGGTGTAGCTGTGTAGCAAACCCCTGGGTCAGCTGTTACAGTGACCTGTCAGAGCCTTCCTTGGTGATTTCAGTGTCTGGGGTTTAACCATTGCTGCTCCTGCTACACTTTGTGTGACCACTGCTGTTCTGAGCTTAACTGCTTGGAAATTCAAAGGTTTGATCACTACACCCACGGCTTAATAGGAGAGGTTTGCACACCAGAGATGTCTATGCCAGTCAAATGAGAAAAATACCTGATGTCTCTCAGTATCACTTTTTAGCTGTTCCGAAAGTTTTCAACTGTGTTAAACAATTCAAACACTTGCATGCATTGTTTACTGCTATAAATATTTAATGCTGAGATCTAGATGATACTGTTAAATACACAGATCTCAATCAGCTGGAAAAGCTGTATATCTGATTTCTAAAACCTCTAGCTGCAACCCTGAATTTAAATTACTAGTCATCTTTCCTTTTCTAAAACTATTATCAGTTAAAATGAAAACCAACTGGTTCACGTTCATAGGCTGAAACTTTCAGACCCAAATCTCCTAGCTGCATTTAGGAACTCCTGAGCAAAAATTCGGAATATGTCTGTGATTCATCAGTCCAGACTCTTGTTAGCCTTAGATTTACAGCAGATGAGTGTTTTGGAAGAAAATACTGATTACAAATCCACCAAAGATTACTTAACAGTTTGTAGAGCCTTTTCTGCCAGGAATAATTAAGAACTCAGGAGCCCCTTGCTGTGTGCCCTGCCCAAGCTCTGCTGCAGCCATGCCCCTGCCTGGCCACCCTCCTCCCTGACCCCTCGGAGACCTGGATAAGCTCTGCTGAACTCTGATGCTGCTTCTGTGTCCTTGAAATATCAAAACCAAAATGGCAAAGGTACAAAGACCATGTCACTCAAGCAGAAGAAACCCTGTAAATATTGGGAATTAGACTGATAAAATCCTTTGTGTTTCTTTTCCCTTCAATAATTTAGTTTTGACAAAGCAGAATTTTGATTTAAAGTGTCTTCTCAGAAAATTCAAGATAAGCATGAGTCATGAACTCTCTATACGGGGATACAGAGCCATCTGCAAACCAACAAATATGCCAAATGAGCTCTCCTCTCTCACCATTTAGCCCAGCTGCTGGTTAGAACTATGGCATGACTTTCTCTCGAGCCTCTAGAACACTTGGAAAAGGAGGGAAAGAAAATACCTTACTTGTTTTCCATATCAGCCACTACTGAAACTTCCTTCAGGAAGTACTAAACTGTGAGTGTAAACCTTAAGATACTTAGAACAAAGGGAAAAGAAGTGGTGTTTTAATTAGGATTATTTTTAATTGCCATTAAGGATATTTTAAAGAGCCTGTCCAAGGGGACTGAGTGCTCTGGAACATCAAACCACCTTCCAGTGCCTTGCAGGGTGTATCCAAAGCCCGCAGAGCTGTGCAGTGATGAGCATCCCGTGCTGTTTGCCTTGCCATTATGTCCCTCTTAGCACCCACACCACATCCTCACTGCGTTTGCCAAGAACCGTCTGAGAGTTAATGGCACCGTGCAGGGCCACTTCTGCGCTGTGCAAACACGGCGGGATGCATTATCCCGGGAATCCTGTTAGCTCAGAGCTCCCACAGGATGAGGAGAGGCCATCTCCCCTCAGCACAGGGCAAACACGCTGGCCCCAGCCGGGCTGGGATCGATCAGCAGCACGGGGTTGCTGAGAGATGCGTTTGTATCACGGCTTTTTATCACCCTGCCCTGCGAAAGGCAGTGCCCTATTTACAGACTCTGCCCCTATTAAGTGACATTATTAGGGATCCTTTTGGTTAAGTGCCACGAAGGCTGAGCATATTGGAGGTTTATGGCACACAGGCTGTTTGGTTCTGATGGTTTACCCCTCACCTTTTCAGATTGTAAACAGGAGCTGCAGCACAAGAACATATGGTACGTGAAGAAATTAAAGCTAAAGTAAATGGCATTGAAACAAATTCAAATAGAGCAACCGGATACTCAATCGGAATTATAAACCTCTATTAAGACTTTTTTAAACAGGAAATAAAAGCCTAAATATGAAAAATAACCTTTCGGCTGTTTTTTTTCTAAGGACCATTTCCTGGGTTTACTGTGATTAATTTCCTTATTAATCCTATTTATTTACATCCATATAGTTAAATTAATAAAATAAGGTATTTTTTAATAAGTGAAACTAGTTCTGAATACAACATTGGTTGTTTACCTTTTTAACTTCTGGGTTCATACCACATTGCCTCTGATGCAGAAAAAATACATGATGCATTCTTAAATGTTTATTACAGCAAATACACATGCTTCTATTTACAAATGCACATTTAGCACAAAACCAAAAACGAGCCCTGCAAAACTGCCAGCCTCATGCTCATATTCCATACCAGCTATCAACAAAAAGGAAAATTACCTTCTCCTAACTTTGTAATACTATAGCAGCTTACTCAAAAAAGGAATTTCATTATACTTTCATGTAAATAGGAAGACTTCCCTTGTTATTCTTCTACAGATAAACTCCGCTCTTATGTACTTAAACTGTAATTTACACACACGCTTAACTTACACCACTCAGGTTTATGTGTGGCATTAGTTCCATCAAAGACAGGTTTTTGATACAGCTTTACACTTAGTGCACTCTGACAAAAATAATTTTTCTCATAAGTTGTATTACTTGAGTTAAATATAGCAGCGAGAGTATTTTAACTGCCACTGCTATAGTGCATTTCTACTCAACTGAAATACCTCTTTTCAGAACAACTTATTCAGCTTATGTATGGGTTTTTTTGTTTGTTTCTTTTCATTATAGCTCGGAAGGTTGGTTTGTTGTGTTGGGATTTTTTTTTTTAATCTACAGGTATCTCCTTGGTTGTTTGCAGCAATAATGTATCTCATCTGTGTAATTTTACAGAGAGCAAATTGTAAACAGAGTTCTCCACTCTCCTACCTACCTACACATAAAGGCATCCTGAGAAGCATATTCATGAATGAAGCAGGGGTGGAGGTAGGATCTGATTCTGGCATTCTCTTAGGCTTCAGAGTAAGAACTGTGTGTGACAATGCTTCTAGGCACAAAAACCCCTGACTTAAAATCTGTAAAATATGCCCATGTAAACATGACACAGTCAACGCAGACTGAGCACAATTCCTACTAACCTGACTCTGAGGGTTCTCCTTTGAGGGGAAAATCTAAAGCAGCCGCTTGCAGGTATTTCCCCCTCAGCTGCATGCAGAACATTCTACTGCCATTGCTCTGCCCTCTCCAGGAGCTGGCTACCTCAGAAAATCTATCCCCCAGCTGGCAACCAGCAGCACAGGCTGAAGCAGGGGCTGAGCTGCCCAATTTGGCAACAGTGCTGGCATCCGATATTTGTATTTCCTGGGCTAAGGCTGCAAACGTGGCAGGAACTCCCCCAAACAGGAGAGGAGCCCTCAAGGAAAGCTGAGCACTTCACCACAATAGAAACAAAGACTGCTCTGGCCTTCCACACTTTGGAGTCACAGCATTCACACCCCACTCAGATTCCCCACTGGAAAAAGGGCAGTTGGTAGCCAAATATGAAGTGCAGAACTCCTGGCACTTTCCAGGCTGTGCTCACTTAAGGAGTGGTACCTTCCCCTGGCACACAGACCCCCCAGCAGCACTCCAGGACATCTGGAATCCTAGCCCAGGCCTTTCCTCAGTTTGGACAACTCTTTTTTTCAAAAACCCACCTCAGCAACACAAACAGCCAGTTCTCTGTACATCTGCTGCTGTTACTCACGGTGAGGAATTCTGTGTTTGAGTTAAAAGTGCATAGCACAGTGATTCACTAAAATAAGGAATGTGATTAGGCAGTTGCCTAAACATAAACACATACCACATTTCCCCTCCCCAACAATTTGCTGAGTGAATAATCCAGCCTCAGTTACGAAGTGCAGATATCCATGTTGGGAATTTACTCTTCTGTAAAGCAAGTGTCTCCTGAACAGGTGGAAAGACCTACCTCTTCAGCAAGCACTACAGGGAGAAGGAAAACAGATACCAGGCACAACAAAAGCATTTCCATTTAGATCATTTCTCCTCCTAGATACAATTTCTGAGGTAAGAATGACAAAAGCTTGTCATTTGCTGTATTTCCACACATTAGCCTCTATGAGAACAGGAAATGGACTCTGCATTCCCCATCCACACTTTCTCTTCACATTTTGGCTTAAAACTGGAGATGAGAAATCCGGCACTAGGGCAAAAATTGTTCTGCTGAATATTCACCTGGTTACCTCAGTGTTTCCAGAAAAGTTGACATCCTGTTAAGTATAAATCTTTCCCAAACTTCCTTTTCAAGACTAAGACAAGTGAGGAACCAGATGCTCAGAGAAACTCAGTTTGTGTCTTCTGTCAGTGCCCACAGAGTTCAGGTTTCCATCTCAGGTTGATCTCCTCCGGGAAATTCATATTCCATCACAATTACGAGCTCCACCAGAGCTAGAGGATTTCTTCAACTCAGTGGGAAGGGTGGGTTTGTGTTCTTTGGGGTTTTTTGCAGATTTTTCCTTGGTTGAACGGTTAACACAATTTGATTTGGGGAAAAACTAAATGTTCTGTCCTCCCCTTCAAAATGTAACGGGGAATGAGTTCCTTCTCTGCGCCCACAAATGAGCAAAGTCTAAGAACAGCAGCTCCAGTGGCACTGGCGTTACACCAGAAGTGCAGATGAGAGCCAGGTGCCCAGGATGTTTTGCCTCAACATTGGGGAGGAAAAAACGAATTCAAACCCTCAGAGCAGGGTGTGAATCCCATTCTTGCTTTCTGGTGCTAAACAAAATGCTGGCAAGGATTTTGCTTTTAGTACAGACCAACTCCACTCCAGCTGCTTAATACAAAGGAAGCAGTGGTACCTGGAGGCTCACTGGTGAAGGTGGCTGCCTTTAGGGAAGTTAAACTCCCACAGGATTTGTGTGTCACAAACTACAGCTGGCTGTAGGGAGTGTTCCATAAAATTCTCCACCTTCACAGCACAGGACTTTAGGCAGCTGCTCATTCTGAGGATGAAGTGGATATGAAAGGACAAAACAACAGCTTTGTTTAAAGATTCCAAACACCTGGGAACATCTGAAGGCTCCACAAGGTGCTGAACAGAGGTCAAACATGCTTTTGGGGCAAGGAAAACCCTACATTTTTCTGTGTTCACGATTCCTGATGATTTTTCTAATGATAGCCTAAGAAGGAGTTGCTAAAAACATTTTGTCACAGATCTTCCCAAATTTCTGTGAAGTTTCTGTCTGCATAAGGATAAGTGAACACTGAGATTATTTTTCCCTTTTCATTGCATCACCTGCCCTTTTGGCCATGTTAGGAAAATTGCTACTTCTCCAGCCATACTCAGGAACATTAACATATTGCTGACTGAAATACAGAGAGACACTAAGTACAATTTTGAAAAGAAAATCTGCAACGCTATTGCAGAGGCAAACATTCACTTCTTAGTGTTCAAAATACAGGAACAGTTTTGCCTGAACACCAAGCCCTTGCGTCTGTCACCTGTACTGCACTTTATGCAGAGAATTTCAGAGTATTCTTCCAGGGAAGAAGGACTAAGCAAAGGGCAGAGCAAAAATATTATTTGTCTACAGTTGCTACAGACACAAACGGCAGAGAAAGACAGCTTGGCAAACACAGGCTAAAAGTACAACATTTTACTGCACATATACAAGAATAATAATTTATTAATGTCATAATTTATGATTTATGATGATCCTCAAATACTGCAAATCCTTTACAGACTACCAGGCCTACTTAAGCAATCATTAATTGACATAGTAAGAAACTCTAATACTTACATAGCTGTGACTCTTAAGGAAATCTGAAGGGTTGCTTGTGCAGACTTTGTCCCCTTCCAAGCCAATTACTCTTTTACAGATATTTGATTTGGGGTCATTGGGGCTTTTCACAATTACAATATCTCCTCTGAGAGGAAAAAACAGAAACAAAAACAAACAGGAGAACTCTGATTACAAACTATTTGGCTGAGTACATGAGCATCAATATGTCTACTCCAAAAATATTCCCGCACATTAAAGACAGTCCCTTGCGTACGATTTTGGTTTCTTCGGTTTTACTCAGGGATAACTTCACAGAGTTTTAAAAGCGGAGTGAATTTTTGTTATTTAGATCATTTATGAAACATTTAAGAGGCCAGTAATACCCACAGTTGGCTTTGAAGACCAAACTGCTTAGAGAAGTTACATTCACTCAATAGAATCATTTTAGGGGGAGGAAAAAAAGGGATTTTTTCTGGTTTTTGGACCAAGCTGTGGAAGTGACAATAGACTAAATCCAGCTGAATTCTGACAAGTTGTTCATTGGGCCGTACGTGCTCATAACTTTAACTTCCATCAGAAACAATGAAAAATTACAATTTAGAAGCAGGAAAAATTACAAAAAATAAAGGACAGGTCAGATGTGGTAATTGAGAAGCCCTGGCACACAGAATGGCAGATCTGTCTCAAGAGAGGAGCGTACTTTCGAATGCAATAAAAGTGGCGGCTAAGGTTCTCCGAAAAGACAATGTCAGAGTTCTGAATGGTTGGCTCCATTGAAGGTCCAGAACACTGCAAATTAAAAATAAACGAGAAAAAATTACTATTTCAAACTACTCTTATCTGGAATAAAATTCTATTCAACTGCTATGCTAATAAATTAGAGAAGGTCTAAGGTAGAGAACTAAAAGTGAGCTCCTCCAAGGAAGCTGTGCTGCATTTAAAAGCTGAGGAGAGCCTCCAGAGCACCTCCAACTCTGTTACAGCTCCGTGTTTCCTTGGGATAGGTCCTGAGCTGCACTATGGGCCCCTGGGGTTGATTTCAGCACCCAGTCTCTAGGAGTTTATTAGGAGCAGAGCTCGAAGCCCTGCCAGGTTATCCCTTTCTCTTCTCTCTACCACAGAACCGTCAGAAGCTGCAAGAGCAGCTCCCAGCCAAAGTCCCCCATGGCCAGCGGCAGTATCTGCTAGGTTAAGGACCTGGGAGCACAAAACACCCAGAAATGTGGCCAGAGTGTGAAACAAAAACATTTCCTGGTGACTCCAGTCCTTCTCTCTCCAAAAGGCTCAATCAGAGTTTCCCATTTATTTCGGTGATGCCTCAAGCAGTAACACATCAGAAAACATGAATGCCTGAAGTACAAATAACCTCCATAAAGGCTGGACCTGCTTCCCATAAATTGCGTTTAATGCTTCACAGAAAATTAAGAAACCTGAAATATTGGCATCACCACATACGACGATTTCATGATGACAGTTTTATCTTCCTTTAAATGTGATGAAAATGAGGAGTTACCACAACGATTCCTCCGAGGTACTCAAAGGCACAGTGTGCTATGCAGCCGTACTGCACCGTGTACCCCAGGAAGCGGAAGGCTTTTCTTAGGACATGGCGAACCATCCTACAGGGGGACGTCGTTCAGCTGGCTCTGCAGGGAGACAGAAGGGTGTCACTCATTTGGTGACAAACGATCTAACATTCGCACACCTCTCTGTGCTGTGGAACAGATGGACAAGGTTAAAAAAACCCCAGCAGTGCAATGACACCAACAAACACTCAGATCCACCTGAGGAGGTGGAGACAGAAATAAGGCATCGTGTCTTTTTGTTCTCGGCTGCAGCACATCAGCCTCTAAACAATTTCTGACTGCCTCCCCCAAATGTGCAAGGCCAACTCTGACCAGGAGATCCAATTCCTCCAATGCCAATCTAATTAGTGTTTCCTTACCCCAATTTTTATGACGGTTACATGAACTTATCCTGAGAAAGTGGAGAACAGACATAATGAAGTAATTGAAGCAAGTTCTACGTTTCTGCAAGAAACCTTACACTGAGTGTTGCCTTTTCATGAACTAAAACCACTGCAAGATTTCCCTCTTTTACTAAGACGGGTCCATATAGTTTGCTAAGCAAATACAGTATGTTGAAAAGGAAAAAAAGAGAAAAATGCTGTGTACAATATGCCTACTTAAAAATGAAATAAAGACATTTCCTACATTTCATGGCATTTCACTAATTAAAGAATTTAAAAGTGCATAGCTCTATTTTCACAGTTTTCACCAGAAGTTAATGGGAATTTTGCCTGAATACGCTCAAAAAAACAACCATTATTGGGAGAAAATATTCTCTACCAAATTAATTTCTTGTTCCAAAAAAGATGTACATTTTTATTAATATAAACTTCTCTGAACCAGAGCAGCTCAAACCAAGCTGTGATTCATCATTCATACAACGATCTGACCATTTTCACAGTAATGACCCGAAATACAATAGAAAATACAAAAACCTTGAATTGTGCCATTAGCAAAGGCAGCAGCCAGCACACGGCAGGAACTGCAGCAGCTCCTCGGGAAGGGGAATGCGCTTTCAGCAGAACTCATTCTGGAGAGGCAGAGAAGATGTTGGCTCCTCTCAACCCATGGAAAGCACCAAGCATGCCTGACTCTCAGGGCCAGAGCCACTGTGAGCCCAGAAACGTGGTACAGGTGACGACAGGCAGGTGGAGGGGCAGCAGAAGAATCTGAGGTGCCCAGTGTGTGAATGCAGGAGCACAGCCATGCCTTGAGAGAAGTCCCTCAGCAACACTTCTGAGCAGCACCTGCTGGAGAGGCAGCCTCACGCTGCTTCTCAGCTCAGGCAGACAGAAAAACGCTGCCCCAGCACCCTCGATTCTTGCTCCATGCTATTCAGAAACCTCATATGAAGATAATAAGACAGCAGAGAATGTAGGGTATGGGAGGTAAAAAGGCACGGTATAAACAATGTTACAATGCCCAGATCAAATTGGGACAAACAAACAGTAACAGCATCAAAAGAACACAGAAACCTCTCCTGCCAACAGCTGCCAGGTTGTAACTACAATACCTTTCTTACAAAACTCCAAACAACTGCTACACATCTCAGAGAATAAGTTTCAAAGTGATTGCAAGCGATTTCCTTTCGGATTTTGGGTGCCACAAGCGCAGGGACAGGTACCCTGAGCACACGTTTGTCTCCCTGGGATGTTTGCGAGGAGATCTGTGAGCCACTCAAGGAAACCCCGGGCTCGGAGTGAACCTTGCCTGCTCCTAGAGCTGCCGTGGTAAAAATCTAACCACAGGGACACAACATGAGTGAAGAGCTCTCCAATTTTGTTCCCAGTTCTTTTAAAATGAATTCTTAACTCCCGAGACATGGATTTCACTAACCCCCATTTATAAATGTATTACAAGGGATTTTTTTTTTAAACGCTCTGGCTTAGCAGATTTTGTGATAACAATGCAAAAATTCTTAGTTTTTATATAAGCTTTTGATTACTACTCAAGAAAGTTAACTTCAAAGCACGTGGATTATACAGTCTGACCCCAACAACGTAACTCCTGAGGACGGGAGGGTGTTTTAAATGTTAAGTTCATCTTTAGACATCTAATATTAATTCCACAGAATAACTACAATCCTGAAAGTTTCCATGTAGTTTTAAGTAACAACTTCTACTTAATAAGTGGTTGTAGCAAGACTAAGTCCAGTAAAAAAGCTGCTAAGAACAAACTAGTTTATTTTTAAAAAAACACACAGAAACAATTCACTTGAGCATCATTAAAATATAATTATTTCCTCTGAGAACTTTGTATCAGTACATTTTTAAAACAATGCCGTGTTGTTGATCACAAGAAATTAAACAGCTGAACAGTTTTCCACATCACACAATTTTAATACAAAGCACCATCAGCAGGCAACTCCACCAGATCGAACATAAGACCATTAAGCACAATAAAATTATTTAAGTCCCAGGCCCCTTGAAAACTTAATGGCTCTGTTGTATAAACATCCTTAATGCAGAACTAATGGCCTAAAACCTGCTGTAATGACTTCCAGGTACTACCTACTATCATTTGGCAGGTAGCTGAAAAATTTATACTGAAATAGACACTGGTTAATAAAGGTCACATATCCGTATTTATCACAGAGAACACAATTTGGTTATTTCACCAGAACTGTAAAGTTTCTCCCCCACGGCAAATAAAATGCAAAACGTAATTACTATTATCTTCTGTTCCCTCTTCCTCCCAGAGCCTGTGCTTTCATCACTTGATTTTTTGTTTGTTTGTTTATAAAATTAATCACAGCTAGCAGGGTAGAAATCACTTTGAGCCTCATGAATGACATCCAAGAGATGGGAAAGGATTAGTTCTCAGTTGCTGCCAGTTATAGCGCCAGGTGGCTTTTTCTGCAGTGGAGGTGTTACCGATAATCCCATTACATTGGTACTAAATCTTGCAGACATCAAAATTATCACCAAGGTTCCTTTTCATCCCATCCTTTCCAAATGACTGGAAGTCGCTTCACCTGAAAGAAGTCAAATCCACATGCAGCTGCTGTTTTAGCAGCCAGCGGACTCCCTGAGAATGCCAATCGTGATCCAATTTCGCTGTGCTGGTGGCCCCCTATTCCCTGTCCAATAATACATCTGTTAAAAAATCCTACAGCTACAAATCAAGTTTAATCCTACCAGGGACCTCATGTTGGTCTTGTCTTCCAAAAAGGCAGCAGGTTTTGCCGTCTATCTCTGCTAGTGTCTGGGGAATACTCTTTAAATCCCAGCTCTACTTAGAAGAATAAGCTAAGGATCACAAAACATGACCTCAAAAACCCTGATATGACTATATTCTGACCCAGAGGCATTCATTCTAGGTGAAGATTAGAACTTTGCATAATAAGATTACACAGCAAGTGAATGATATCAAGGGACTATCCATATGCAGCCGCCTGGTTTTCTATAGACAGCCTGTGCTCGGCAATATGCAGTGCAGACGAAACAGAGCTTGGGCTTTCTAGCTGAAATAAAATAGATTCACATAAATTAGTTGGCCATTTCCAGATTCCTAAATCCCCTATTACATCTTTTATTGACAGCTCCTGTGAGGATAGCACAAATGGTATTCTCTTTGTACTCTTAGCTTCTGTAAGGCTCACACTCTGAGGGGAGAGTACATAGGTTGTCTAGAAATTAACATCTTGTTTGCTGTAATCTTGGATTACAATTAACTGTCTACATAATAAAATTAGGAAATCCATGAGCAGATTTATCATTTCCAGAAAACCAATGGCATTGTGTAAGACAGTTTAACATATGGTCCTGAATTTTTAAATACAGGAAAATTGAAGTTGCAGCCACTGAAAGTGTGACTAAACAAACCACTGGACTTGACACTAAATAGATTTTTCACTTTTATAAAGTATTTCTGGTTACATTTTCTTTATATAATGTTTCCTAATTCTGGAATTTCATTGAATATGTAGTGAGAGATTATCAGTTTTTCTTTCCATAACAGAAACTCTTCTCCTAACATTCTCCACTTCTAACCAAGACACCTTTCTCTACCCATAACTTGCACCATCTGTTTCCCACAGAGTTACTCTGAATTTACTTTTAAAAAAAATCCAAAAACCCAAACCAAAGAAAAAACTGCACACTGACTAGGCCATTTAAATATTTATGTTTGAGCTGTTATTTATAGTAAACTATTATGTGGAAACTTCTCCATGAAATTGATGTTACATATGCTAGAAGAGTGAAGGGTGGATATCTTGTTTATTGGGACTCTTCCCATATTAGATACACAATATACAAAATGCTTTCAATATTCTAATTACAATCTGAGGATTCCGAACATCTAAAGCAAAACAAGGAACAATTTCAGAAGTTCCCCCTGTGCTGGGGATCAGACAGAACTTGCTTTTTTATTTCCAGCTGTTGCTTTACTCTAGAAGAAACACTTGGTCCGGCAATCTGGACAAGCTTGGTGATATTCTGGAGGAGATTATTTTTGACACGTTATCTCTGCTAGGCACCGCCAGTTTGTCGCCAACAAGGGCTCCTTCACGCCCTGATCTCGAGCTGACCAGGAGTTAATCCCGTAAACACAACGCACCAAACGCAATTCGCTGCTGTCCAATAACCAGAGCCTACCAGCACCAGAATGAGCCTTTTTCCAACACAGATTTCAGGTGGTTCTCACTGGTTCTATCTACCTTTGGGAAGCAGCCCCAACGCTTCCCCAGCCCTGGATAAAATGCTGCTTTAATGACCAGATGCATTCCAGAGCTTCTCCTCCACCGCAGCTCCGTACAACAGTGAAATCCAGAGAGCTGAGCAAAGGCGTGGTCATACATGGCACACCTGAGCCTCTGAGGAATGCCAAAATATTCACTTTACAGTCCTCTGCAACAAGGTCAAAGTCAGGACAAACACCAAAGGTCTGGCAGACACCAGTCACCTTCCTGGTAACTGAGAAAAATGTACTGCGCCTGTGTCACGAGGGTCAAGTAACTACATGAGTCTTAAATTTCAGTATATTCCCTTTCTTGAGACACAGATATATATGCATTGAAAATTCATTTCAGTTGAATAAGAGAAAGAGTTACAAGTCCAATTTCCACATCAGGCACTAAGAATCTACAACCCTACAGAATCTGAAGCTGCCCATGGCTCAGGTGTCCCCTGCGCTCCCCAGCTGACACATCTTGTAGGAACATGGGTTTGGAAACACTACTCAAAAGTAGTGAATAGAAGAGAAGTAAACAATTCCCCTGTGCACTGAGAACTAAAAAAGGCTGTTTACTTAAAATATTTTGTCATTACAAAGAGGATGGCTTCCTGGTAAAAACCAGTAACCCCAACAAAAACACCACAAACAAAAAGCCAAAACCCCTCCACATCACACAACCCCTCCACATTTCAGTACACCACCAGCACGACTAATTAGAAAAAATACAGTTGTCTCCATCTGATCGCCACTGTGGGTCTCAGAGAGAATGTCAGCATTAAAGAGTACTCCGCAGTGGTTCAGGAACACAGAGGTCACACAGTCTGAGACCTTTAAACAAACAGCAAACCAAACCTGACAGACAACCAAACCACAAGCAAACAATTAAACATCTGAAAAACACCGAAGCAAAACACAAGACCGGTTTTAGCACTGCCAGAAAGTAGCAATGAAGAATCCTTCTGTCTGTTCATCACTGCTCCCCAGTTATGAGCATCACCTTCTAATGAAATAGCTGATGCAGACTCTGCATCAAACAATGTGTTCAAAACCAGGAGAAAGGCAACACGGTCAGACATGGGCATACGCAGTATTTACATTTTCAAGTTACCTGAACAGAAGAAAAATGCAAATCAAGTGCTTAACACTGTTACTATTCCGCAAAAACATCAAAGGTTTCTCAAACTGCTTTTTAGTTTCAAAGTTCTAAATACACCCATGTACATGGATTCAAGGATGTTTTTCAGAGAAAATGGTACTTCATGAGAGTTCGTGCAGTAAAAATAAAGTGCAACCAGTATTTTTTCTCATTGCTCAAGAAAATTCTATTATTTCTGAGCTGTTTTGTGCGTAAAACACAAGTTCTGTAAGGTCTTCTCCACTCAGAGATACAAGTACAAAAAAGTTCCAAACATCAATAGATGAGTGCAATGATATTCAGTCTAAGTTAATCCCCAGACATCCAAATCCATGAATAAAAATTCATCAGTTTTAAATACACTGAGCCTATTAAGCAAGAACAAAAGCATATGCACAAAAGAGCTTTTAATATATTTCAAAGCCCACAAGAGCCATGGTCTCATTAAAATTATAAATTACACAAACATGGAATAAAGATCCGAACTGCGGTGCAGCTAAGCAGATTACAGCAAACCCCGCGTTCCATATGATAACACACCATGGCCCTCCCAGATGGGGGCTTGGAACAAAAAGGCCATCACTGCAGCTAGGGAAAACCTCCTTGTGATCTCTGCTTTCTGTGCAGCAGATGACAGCCAAATAATATGTTGATTATTCTGTTTGTGCTGCTAAGCTTGTAAGATGGAATAAAAGCGATATGATCTATTGTGAACTCCATGCTAATGTGTTGCTCCACTCATAAATAATATACTGAATTTATTCTGAAACTATCTTTTTATCTGAGTTCCAGGTTTTAAATGCATGAACTAAAATAGAAAGCCAGCATAAGCTATTATTTAATTTGATGGTTATAAGTAAAAGATACACCTGACACAATAATAAATGTGGAAACTGACTACTGAGTGAATCAAATAAGCAGAGGTGCCTTTCTCCAATTTAGCAAATGATTCTGTGCCGAGGTGCAGAGCACCTGCAAGACATGAGCACATCCAGCCCCACAAACCGCACTCCCAACACATCACCAAGCAGGGCCTGTATGGCTTATTCTGCCACAGACATCCACCCCAAACACGAATTTCAAATGAGGACACGGGTCCTTGTAAAACAAAAAAACGGTACAGAAACACTCATTGTCTAACTTCACTAATATTATGTCTCCCTGAATTACCTTCTTAAAAACTATTTAGGTTTTTACTAAGTGATCAGGTTTCATTTCATCTAAATTTACTCATTTGGTTTGTTCCAAAAGTACAGCATGTGGCTTGCCCTTTCTTCCATAATACTTTGCTTTTCTAAAACGAAAATCAGTGATTGGTCATCCAGCTCCTTTCACAGGTATTCTGTGCGTGCTAAGATTGATGATATGCCTACAATTTAATGTTTGTGAATTTCAACTCCTTTGTGCCAGAAATGTTAAAAATTCTATTAAAAAGTCACTGTGGCTTGGCAATAGCATGAGAACACCAAGATCAAATACTGCCTCACACTTCTTGGGCCAGTGGAAGCACAACTGATAAAGAGAAAAGGTGGAAGCATGAGGCTCCAAGAACGTGCAACAGTTTTCTCAGAAATATAAAAGATGGTTGTAAAAAAAAAAAAAAAAAAGCTCCCTTACCTTTCTTCCTGTGCTAGGGACACAGTCACAGCTGTAAAGCACAGAAATATTGAGGCTGAAATATTCACATGGCTACTGAAGAGGCACACGTATTCTGATCAGCCTTAGGGCTAAAACCTAAGGGATTAATTACTCCCTCACTGCAATGAAGTAACACACATCTATTCTGTTCACACAGAACCCACACAGGACTTCGAAACCATTTGTGAAGCTCCCATTTCCAGCAGCAACCACAACCTCAGGCGTGTCCCATTTGCACCACACCAAGTTATTCTGCAGTCACCAGTTCCAGGGTTGGTATCTCTAGGACCTTGATGACATTTTGGCTTCCCTCAATCTGCTTCAGTTTCTACAGGTTTAGATGTTAATTTATTTTTATCCCTCTTACAGATAATATCTCACACAAAACACAAAATAGTACCTGGGGGGGAAAAATGGTAGCCTTATTCCCAGATGCACACTCCTGAAATGGGATTGCCACTAATACGGCACTTCTGGCATGGAACTGGCAGGCTCAGTGTAGGAGATGGAAGAAGTTTAATCCACTGAATTAAAGAATAATGACAGTTTGCTAAAATACAGCCTGGCTACCAAAAGAAAAAAAAAAAAAAAAAAGCCACATATTCAGTGTTTCCTGCTGATTTTTTCACCAAAGTATTATTGGAATTTGGAACAATTTAAGTTTCCTTAAGTAGCCAGTTGTGAATCTGGCTTTAAAATGAGTTTCACTAGGTTGCTTGCTTGTCTCTTATCCAACTTTACAACTCACACTGCAAAATCTAAATTTTAATTCCTGACTACTGAAAGGCCAGAATGACTATTTTCTTCATCTGCCTCTCAGTGACCTGATTAGTTTACCATTCTAGTCAAATGTTTGGAAGAGCAAGCAAGGCTCTGTGCTCAGCCTAGGTATAGCTACACATCCCTATGGAATTATTGACTGCCCCAGTCTGTGGATGGCCAGAGTGCTGTGAGGGCAGAGGAAAGCCCTCTGAATCCATGTGGATGTACCAATGGCTCTGCAGGATCTTGTCCTCAATGAAAGCTGAGAGTTGTGCTCTTTTGTGAAGCCTCTGGCCAAGCTCAGTGCTTGGGAAAGGCTCCTGAGCTGGGGTGGGAACTGCATCCCCACTCCCAGCTCCCAGCACAGCCACACTCCTGGGTGGGCAATGAAAGGGCAAAAAACTGCTCGGTCGGGGCTACACCGCCTCCTGAAGTCGCTTCCACATTGAAAAATCAAGCTAGCATTCCCGTCTGGAATATCTATGGAAGACAGCCAGAAAACATCATTGGCCAGTCCACTGGAAACCTGAGGTTCCACGTGCACGGGTCTCACCAGGAAGTACGATAATTACAAGGAAAATAATCTCTATTAAATACAGCACTAATCTGTATGATGCTTATTAAGACACCACATTAAACTCACAATTCATTTTCAAGATTATTGTTCTGCAGGTTTCAGCAATATTACATTGTACAATTCTGAAATTACAGAAATATTAAATAACTTTTAAAATAATTTCTCGTCTTCAACACATACTACGTTAACTCATGTCTCCCAATTTACTTCTATTTTAAAAGAGCTGTTTAAATCTGACCCAGGTTTAGAATTTTTTTTCCTATTGCTCAGGATCCCCACGAGGACGCATTTAAGTAACATCCAGAGGCTTTCTGAATAAGATCATGTTTTATATAATGTCATACAACTGGCAAGTCCTAGACACTCCAACTCATTCTTTCGTTTGCCACGGACTGGATAAGCAGCCTTTAAGCTTTTTCACAGCGAAAAAACCAGGTCTTTTGGTGTCAGAGCTGCCAGGATTAACCATTCTTTCCAGTTGTTGGCTCCTGGCCTGAAGATCCTGCACTTTCAAACTTATCCCATTCCCGCTAGTTCAAAGATCAGGCAAATGAAGCCATCTTCTTTGCAGCCGTAATCCACGGCCCATGCTGTTCGATGCTTAAGAACATCCCCAAAAGCAAACTACCTTGTTCCAGCTCGCAGCAGGAGCGCGGCGGGGCGCTGCGTCCCATGATGGCAAACCCGCCCTGCTCAGGTGACTCGGCGGCTAAGCTGATTTGGGGACTATAAAACTTTAATCAGGACGCTCTAATGCCACTGCATTCCACAGCTGATGAGCGAAGCGGCCTGGCGATGGAACAGCAAACGCTAATAAGATTATGAATTAAAACTGCTGCTGGGATGTGGGTTTCCAGTTCTCTATCCCACGCGTTAATCCAACAGAAGAAACATCACTGAAAACTGGTCGGGCAGGCACATGGGTTTGAAATAAAACGGGCTGGTGTTTTACTCCCAAATGAACAGCATTTTGTTCAAGGACAAGAGCATGCACCGAGTCTTACAAGGCACAATTACAACCTATGAAAACCATTAATTTGAACCGAAAGACAACAAAACACATCAACACCACGCTGTTGTTGAGAAACTCTGCTCACACGATGCTGAAGAGAGAGGCTGTGACACCCGTGCTCCTCTTACCAACCACAAATACCCAGAGCACACTCCAAGCGCTGCTTTTTGGGGATTTCCCCCAAATCTGCAGGCCACAGCTTGTGAAGAGAAATGTCAAACGTACTTGCAGATCAGGCATAACCTCTTCCCAAACGTTCTGATTGCTCTCTCGCTCACCACTGTATTCCCTCCGTCTTTTTCTCCCCTTAGGGAATTTTCACCCAAAATCCTCTTAATCCGCCTTAGAATCTGCATTTGGCATACACAAGCAGCTGAATCGGACCGGCGAGTTCCCAAGAAGAGGGAAACAGAGGGCTCGATTTCCCCACAGCACAGTCGGGATTCGCAGTTAACACTGACATCACCACTGGACCACGTGTGAGCTGCGAGGAAGGGAAGTTGATTATCCTACACTTTAGGACATCCCAATACGGACACAAATGTTTAACCCTCTCCATTCCCCAATGAGCTGAGTACGACCGCTGTCCACTGCCACAGCTCAGCGGACAAGAAATCACTTCCTAAGACACTTCCTGACCACTGGAAATCATTTCCATGCTCCTTAGTTTCCGTGCATTCCCAGTCCAGCCCTAGAGCAGGAATAGCAGGACTTATCTACCTCGTAATGGGCATTTGAGGATGAGGGGTTTTTTTAGGGTAATGTCTAGAATTGCAGTTCCTGTGGTCTTGCTTTCTGCCAGATCCTAGTGGGATCTTCCACAACGACTGGAAACTCACCTTTTCAAAATTGAATATGTGAATATAAGCAAACCTTCAGCATCATTCAAAGAGAGTGAAAAAGCTAATAATATTCCCCAAAATGACGCATCACTGATTTAAAAATAAACAACTCAAAATAAACATGAAATTAAACTTCTGTTGAATTAGTTCCTTCTCTGTTTGTCTCACATGAAACACAGTTACTAAGTCAGATGATATAAGCAGTATTTTCATAAGCACGTACTCAGCTGGAAAGCTTTACTGTATTAAAATGTTAAAATTCGAAAAAAAACCCCACTTGCTGAAAAATATTTCCACTCACTTTTTACATCAGCAGGAATTTGCTGCACCCATCCTGTTAAAATGTGTCAGAGGAAAAATGAACACCACAAACAGAACTACTGCTGTGTTTTAAAAGTTCTGTTCTCATACGGAAAAAGACCTATCTACCTCTCCATTATTTTTGTTATTTATGAAACAGACTCTCCTGCTGTAAGTTACAATGTAAGACTCGGTTTCTCTAGATTTGGAAGGTTGCCTACACAAAAATTTGTAACAAAAATATCACTTTATTTAAAAACACATGAAATTCTGCAATAGCTACAAAGTTCACAGCTAGCGGGAAGGTTCGGCTGTGTACAAACGTCTTCAAGTAGCTTGGGATGCACCTGAATCACCACTAGATGAAAAATAAATATAAAAATACTTGCGATAGCGGCTGTTCTGTACACTGACAGGGGCTTCACTCGCACTCAGAGCGCCAGAACATAACGCAATGACTGACGAAGCAAACATACTGGAATTTTGTCAAAGCATTTTAATGTCTGCAGCTTTTTCTACCGCACGTCTTGCTCCAGGGCCGCCACACCGATGCAAGGTCTTGCTCCCAAGTTTTAAACCACGCGCTTCCTACAGCTCCGTGGCTATGTGCACGCAGGACAGGAACCCCAGGCATACTCACACATTCTGTTACGCGCTGCTACGCAAACCCGTTTTTTAAAAGTACTTTTCCCTTCCAGGCTCGTTCCAAAGGGTCTGATGCCGCCAGTGCGGCGCCCGGCGAGCCTGCCCGCTCCCGGCCTTAGGGACACCTCGGACACCCGCGGGACAAGGGGCTGTCCCTTCCGCAGCACCCGCACCGCACTCCCCGCACCTCCCCGGGCCGCTCCGTGCCCGCTGCCGGCCCCCCAGCCCCAGACACGGCTCCCGCAGCCCCGGTCCATCCCGCTGCCCCATCCCGGTGCCCGGCCCGGTGTCCCCGGCCCCGCTCTCACCTCCCGCTCGCCGCCGGGCGCTCGGCCCGCCCCGCCCTCCGCCCTGGCACGTGCCAACAACGCGGGCTCCCATTGGGCGGGGGCTCCCCGGGCCGCTCTCCCATTGGCGGAGC
>VYZT01059350.1:0-31229 GCA_013400735.1 Pomatostomus ruficeps | reverse complement strand
GGCGGGAGGGGGAAGGAGGACGGGGCGAGGCAGGAGGTGTTGCCCGCCTTGCAGCACTGGCACGGCTCCGAGCAGCCCGGCTGGAGCGCAGCCCTGCTCCGCTCCGGGCAGTGCCTCAGCAGCGCGTGGCTGCCGCGTTTCTCTGTCCCGGGAGGGCTCTGAGGGTCTCGCCTTGGCAAACCCTGCGTGCTGCGTTATCCGTGCCCGAGCGCCCTGCGGGCTCCCCGACGGGGCAGGGGTCGGAACGTGTTGGGATTCTCGTGTTGGGATTCTCGTGTTGGGGTTCTCGGGGTGTCTGTTCTGTCCGGCTCGCCACGGCTGCATCATTCAGGTGCCCGCTCGGATGAGCCGCGCTGGTGTGGCGCTGCCTTTGCTGTCTGTGGATCTGCTGTCACTGTCGGGGTGTGAGCTGGTCCCGGGGACTCACATCCTGTGACTGTTGCTGTGCTGTCGGCCGTGGCATGAGCTGGCACTGTCACTCGGGTTGGGAACTGATTGGTTCTGCCGGTATAAGCAGCGCGGTTTATCTGTGTGCACTGGGGCTGTGGGATCCTTTAACTCTTCACGCAGTTCCAGTGCATCTTTAACATACATACGTGGGACTTTTAGGTGAGAAGGGCCGGATTTTAGCGTTGTTCACTCATCCTTGGAGTACACAGAATATACCACTTTTCTCTCTAAGGATACTCGGTATGAGTAATGATAACACAAAAGTTGTATCCGTTGTATAAAGAACTTTTTGCAGCCTGTGTAGCATTTGTCTGTGTGTGTGCCTGCACTTTCACCAGGGATTAGGATCATTGTGGAGAAAGCTCTTCCTGCTCGAGAGAGAAATATTTCCTTATGGGAATGTAATTTGTGAAGCCTTTTAATTGCATGAAAAGAAGATTTGCATTGGATATTCCAGTTCATACTACGTTTTGGGTACAGTGGGTTTTGCACAGCATGGCTCAGAAGATGTAGGCAGCTCCCGTGGTGACAGTCCCCTAAAATTCTAGGCACCTGCTAACACAATTAGTGGTTTGTTACGGAAACTGAGGACACTTCCAATAAACCCAGGATCCCTTCTACATTTTCCTTTCAAATATTTAATAATTTCCTGAGCTTACTAATATTTATACGTGCACATCAAGGAAGTTTCTTCCTCCTGGGAATAGCAACTTTTGAAAATAACATCTAGATGTTTTTTGCGTTATGGCATCTATGAAAAATTGGACAACTCTGTGCTAAACCTTGGGTAACCTCCTAGCCCTTAAATCACTGATTTTTGGAGGCTGAGTGGGTAGGCCAGGAAAGACTCGTGCTAAGCACACTGACCATGATGAAGTTTCCACTGCTGCCAGGTACTGGGCACTGCGGGAGCAGATCTCCCGCTGGGTGAACCTGTGCGGAATCACTGATTTTGGAGGCTGAGGAGGGACCTCAAGAATTCATCCTCTGCAGCCTTAAAGCAGGCTCAGGACTGAACTCAGAGTTGGTTGCTCAGGGCTGTGTCCCGTGGAGACTTGAACATCTGCAGTAGCAGAGGTTTTGCAGCAGCTCGGGGTAACCCAGTCCAATGCTTAATTATTTTTGTAGGGAATTTTCTTTTTCCTTGTATCCCGCGGGAACCTCACTGTTTCAGCTGCCATTTGTTGTATGTTGCCCTGGCACTGCACCTCTGCAAAGAGCTCAGCTGTCTGTCAGTGGCTTCTCCTGGGTACCACCCCATGGCCTTTAGGTTTTCCTCTCTTCTCCAGGCTGAACAAGCCCACTCCCTTCAGCCACTTCTCTTGAAACGCCCCATTTTCATGCCCCTCCCTGGACTCAGTTTGGTTTATCTTTATTCTTGTACTGGGGGGCTCAAAGTCACCTGGACCTCGTGATCCAGATGTGATCCAGTGAGTGCTGAGTGAAGGGAACATCCTTTGAGCATCTGGCTGAGCCTCTGGTGATGCAGCCCCCTGTGCTGGTGACTCTGCAAGCGTTGACTTGGTCTGCTTTGTGTCCTTTTGCTCTGTGTGGAAATGCTTCATCAAGGTGTTGCAGGATGCTGTTTGTGTGTCTCTGAGAGAATACTGGTACTTCTTTCGTTTTGCCCACTAGCAGTTAAAAAACTGACGGTAAAAATATTTAATTTTTCTTGTCACAAGGGACTGAGGACAAATCCTATTTTTTTTTTGTATAAATTCCCAGTGGAAGTTACGATGATCTCTTTCAGTCTGGTATTTTCATAGACATATTTTTTAGCAGTCACCAGGCAGTCTTCTAGATCTCTTGCTTCAGGCTTGAATTTAAGTTTGCTTGGTTCAGAATCTGTAACCCAGATACAGAATTATTTACCAGACATGGAGGCACAGCTTACGAGTAAAGGTGTTACCACACACGGGTCTAATGAGGAGCTGCTGAAGAGAGGAAAAGGCAGAGAATCCAAGGAGCAGTTTCTCTCACCCTCCAGCTGCTGGCTGAGTGTCACGTTGTTGTTTGTCGCTCTAAAGGAGCGCATTTCCTTTGGAGGAGAAGAGGGAGATCAGTGCTGGATTTCAAACACTGAGTTACCATTGGGGCACTCTGCACTTCCAGCGTTTATATTCAAGTTTACTTTCGAGGTTTATGGCCCATACATGCCTGATTTGTGCCAGAGCAGTTCTGTGTAATGCGCTGCAACTATTGTGTGATATAACCCTCACATGCCTGGTGTTGAATGTTTTGTTTCAGGCTGCTTGGAAAAGGGTCAGGGATATGCTTTGAAAACAATCCGGACACTTCGCAACTTGCAAAGTTTGTTGTGCTTCTGTCCCTAAGATCTTAAATCTCTTTGCTGTAAGTGGCACTGTGGAAAGTTACAAGTCTTGCTGAGATGTTTATATGTGCTACTGCCTTACACACTGGCAAAGAAAAATTAAAATTAGGGAGAATAACAAGTTCACAGCAGCTTTCTTGGGAAACTTAAAGATTTTGCCTCTTCCTTTTGATTCCATCAGCTTTCCTGCTATTTTTTCCTGTTGTCTGTCTTTTGTTTAATTTACTGGTATTGTTGCTCATTGGAATATGAATATGTAACCATGGTAACTGCAATAGTTTTGCATTCCCTCTAACAGCAGACACTTGTTCAAACCTCTCACTACATCTGATACTGTAGAGACAATGCTCTGACCTGAGTTTGCCTTGAGCAACCAGGGTATGTGCACATATGCTGCAGCTCTGGCTGGTAGGAACAGTACCACTGATGACCTGAAAATGCAGCTGGAGAGAACTTTGGCTGCACTGTTTGACAAACAAGTTCTCCCTTGTGCAAGCACTGTAAAAGCAGAATCTGAGACACTGCTTCTCTCGTGGCTACAAGGGAACTTCGTTATAACCAAGGTTTTTATGTCCTCATTGCCATGACATGATACATTACTTATGGCTGCTTTAATCATATTTTCTATGTCAAGCTATGATTTGGTAAAAATCTCAAAATTTGGAGCTTTTCTTTACTATGGGCTGTATAGAGCATGCACTAATTTTAAACAAGTGTTGTTCGTAACCCGTGGGTTCTGTCTGCCTGAACAATTAAATGCAGTGAATATTGGGAGCATACTTTGTACCAAACATCAGTAGGATTTCAGTTTTGGTCTTTTTTTTTCCCTTTCCCCTGTAGTAGATCTTTTGGGTTCATTTGCATTTATCTCCTGGACAAATAAAATGGAACAAAAATCATTGGCTTAGAACGTGGGGATTTCGTCAGTGATTCTAACTTTCTGACGAACAGCACTTACAGTTGGGTTTTTTGGGTTTGGTTTTTTTAAAAATATTTTTTTAAAATATGTAAATGCTTGATTACCTGATAAGTTTGCTGTAAATGTTGAGGCATTTGTACATCTTGACTCAGGAGTGTGGCTTGAAACGTCTGCATCTCTGTAGCTGTGAAATCAGTAGCTGACTCAACACTTTCACTGCCATGTCCTGCTCAAATTTTGGGGTGTCATGGCACGATGGCAAAGGGATCCTGGTCAGCTTTTAATCCAGGTGCTATTATGCGACAATATTAGCACTTGTTGGTCAGTGGGAGAGCAATTTGCTTTTCCTTGGGGATATTTACCAACATTACAGGTACTGCAGACATTTGCAGTCCCACTAGCAGAGCTAAAGATTAAGAAGTTGGTCCAACTCCTGTTGGAATCAATTTCTAGTAAAGTTTAATGAGTTCTTACAAATGTATAAAATGAAAGATCCTGTTCGCTAGAGTCCACCTGTGCAGTCCAGAACTGACTCCTGGAGCTTTGGATACTGTGCTGAAGGGGTTCAGTTTGCTCCTAACCTGCTTTTAAATCATTATGAAATTGCAGATGATATCCTGCAGTTTCCATGCAAAACACTTCAGCAGGCTACTTACATACGGCCATCTGAACACTTCCAGGGGTTTTTAGCTTTTCTGTCACAGTCCTATATGATTGTTAAACAAAATTGTCCGATTTCAGGTTATTCCCCTATTGTAATTCTTGGAATTCAGATTGTAAACCAGTGTACCCTTTCCCTAAAATGAAATACGAGTTCTTCTTTCACTGGCTTTGTAAAGGAGTTCATGGAGTTGTTGTTATGTCCAAGACTCACTATAAAAGACGTCAATGTCTTCAGCAGTGTGTGTTGTTTCATAGAGTGTTGTGACGTTTATGATCTGCCAGTCCAGGTTTCACTGGGTGAAATCCCAATGAAATCCTGCTGCCATCTCAGCTTTCAGCAGCAAGATAAAAAGCAGTGGAGCCAGGTTTTTACCTCGAATGCTTGGGTGGGAATTTGCTAAAATCTACTAAAATCTTAGCAGGTCACTTTGCTTACATCCTTCTTGATCCAAAGGAATATCACTTGATAGTGATTAATGTGAATTTAATTTGGAGAACGTTGACTCACTGGAGTCATCCCGGGAAAAATCTGCTGGCTCAGACCATGCATCCCCAGTGTAGTACTCGAGCTCTGCGGGATCTTTTTACCACAATGATGATAGTACAGTATATTGTGAAAGTAATTGTAATGTGCAGTATATAATTACATGTGATGTATAATTATTTCATAATAGAGAATTGTAGTAAGTATTGCAAAGGTAATTAAAATGTTGTTCACTTTTATATTTTTAAATTCCCCGTTATCACCTTTCTTTGACTTATAAACTAAGAAAAGTTAATTGTTCTCTAACATGGTATTAAAATGTAGTCTTACTTTATTCTTCATTTTGTTTTGTTTCCAGGTGGAGGCGTAGCTGTTGGAACCCTGCTTCTTATTGGTTAGTATAGAATATATAGATATTCCGAAGCGTTTCACTCTTTTTAATGTATTCCTTAAACAGCCTCTCTTTTCACTGTTTTTTGAAGTCAGACTTTAAGGAAATACAACTCTCAGGTTCCTTCACTTTGTGCAGCCATCAGAAAGGACTTTTTTCTATCTCAGCAATTACTGGAAGTGCATCCAAACCTTAATTTTAGACAGGCTTGAGTGCCCACAAAGAATACCACGGAATTCTGTTGGAAAGCAAGGTGCTTAGCACCTTTCAAGACTTATTAGCAAAATACACAAATTAGTTAAGATTTTGTAAACTGCTGTTAGATTCAAACTGTTTATCATCACAAAGGGTGTTTTTTTTTCAGTTTGGCTATCTGAGGAAGATGTGCAATGAGGAATCTTTTAATATTTTGGCTGCCAGAATCAGCTGAGAGAAAGGCGATGGAAGCCTGCTTTCTGTCAGGTGTGGTTGGGGCACACTGAGGTGACGGAATAGCTTACACCAGAATTCCCTTTCCATTGCAGCTCTCTGGGGCCTTGTCTCCATTGCAGCTGGTGCCCACCTTTCCTCTCTGTCTGTCTGATTGACACAAAAACAGTGGAAAAATTAAGAATTCTTGTATTAATCCCCATCCAGAAGGAGCACTGGAATCTCATGACTTTCAACTTTGAGAACAGTGAGCAGATGTCAGCCTTGCCTAGGGACAGAGCAGACTAGCACATGATTTGAGTGGTTTCACTCAAAGAAGTTGTGGCTGTAGAGTGCTTTTGGAGCCTTCTGGTGAAGTGTTGGGACCATCAGTGTTTGTGAGAACTGGCAGAGGACATTGTCGCAGAGAAAGAACTGGAAGATTATAAAATACAGCTTCTATTTTTGGGTGCTGTTGGAGCAGACACTGCATGGCAGCCCTTGAACTGTGGCTCAAAAGAAAACAAGGATTGTGATGGATTGACCTGGACTAGACACCAGATGCCCATCTAGATGCTCAGCTGGACAAGGGAGAGAAAAATCCTTCCCATTATGTCCTTCCTGATGTTCTGAAGTTCGCCCTTCACTTCCAAGGAGTTGAGTCTCCTGGTCACGTGGAAGTATTTCTAGTAATATTTAGAATTCCTTGGCATGAAATTCATGCCAAGGCAAAAAGTTCATGTCTAGTGATAGGCACCAACAGCAGCTCTTCAGAGTGTGGCTTTTCAGCCTTGAGGCAGATTTAATCAGTAATTTCCTTTCATTTTCTAAAAGGGATGAAAACATTGAGGTTCTAATATTTCCTCTGTGTTTACTTTCCCTGTGGGAAGACAACCATCGCTTGGGAGATTGCATTTGTATCTATTTCGTTACCTATTTTGAATTGTTACAGCTCAAAAATTGGTCTTGACACTAAAGAACCAAACAGTGAGATTTGGGGAAAACTTATTTGCAATCTTTCTTAGGCACTACTGGAATTACAGCGTGTTACCTTCTGTTGGTGTAGGGCTCATGTAACCTGCACTAGGGGCTGGACAGAATTTTCTGTTGGCCTCTGAGCAAGGTAAATGCTCTTATTACGGCTTGTTGTTAGTCCAAGGCTCGTCTTTATGTCTACATTTTACCCATTAGAGACAGTCACTGATGTGTCACTGGATCTCAGAAAATGTTGCTTTTTACATAAAGTATTTAAATTAGCGTATGTTGTGGTGCAGATTAAGGCATTTGAATAGTTGCTTGCCAGAAAAAAATAACTGACATTACCTAATTCCAGCCATTTTCAGCTCGAGAAGAACTGCAATCCTGTCGTGGTAGAGGAAGAAAAAAAAATGTTAGAACCTATCCTATTTTACACAGATCAGAGATTGTGAGACTAGATTAATTTTGTTTTCTTGTTACGATATTCACTGCCCCTTCCAGCAGACAAACTGGGTGGCATCCAATGAACCTGCTAGCAGGAAAGTTGTCATTAAATGAAAGAAGTGGTGGAATATTTCACCATGGGGTGCTGTGGATGTGAAAAACAGTCGTGTGGAGGCTGATGGCTCGATGGAAGATTTTTACCTGAAAGGATTTTTACCTCAGCATTGTTTCCTCTGAGTGCATATCTGGCCATACTCAGTGGTAGGTTTGCATTTGCTTATCCCGTGTTGGTTGTGTGCTTGTGATCTGATGTGAAACTTAGCTTGACAGACACCCAAATGAAAAGGTCTCTTTTAGATCTGAAAACTCTTTTTTTTTCCACAAATGAGACGTACCATACGTTATTTTGAAACGTGTAATTATATACAAAAAGTCTCAAAGCAGGAACTGTATTTGTTCATGACTCATTAGTCTAAAAATTTTGAGATTAATTTTTAAAGTTGGTGCGGGTAGCATTGTGATGGCATTGTTAGAA
The DNA here is from genome assembly GCA_013400735.1 of Pomatostomus ruficeps. Lineage (NCBI taxonomy): Eukaryota > Metazoa > Chordata > Aves > Passeriformes > Timaliidae > Pomatostomus > Pomatostomus ruficeps. The sequence goes on along the minus strand of VYZT01059350.1, from coordinate 23,625 downwards.
TATCCTGTCAGCATACCAAGAAGTTCTGTCATGAGATTAGTCTAGGCAAGCTTAATATTATCAGGATTGAAGCTGTCAGTGATAAACCTCCTAGGAAGATCTTTCTGTGTTGTACTCCAAGTGTTATAAAAAGGTTAAATTCTTCCCCCTTCCTTCAACATTCTCTAAGGCAAGAATAAATTGCATTACTTTTAGCTTAGCTCCCTTTGCAAATTAAATGCTCATCTTCATTATTTGACGCATTATCTTGGTTAATTTAACCAAATAATAGTAGATTCAGGGTATTAAAATATTTATTTTAACCGTTGTGTTCTGAAGATGGAGTAATGGCACAGGTTACTTGATAAGACTGTAAAATACTGTTTGAAATAAAAGTGCACAAGTTTTTAAAACTCCATTCATAATAAAGAGCATTGTGATTTTCAGTTGAACTTAATTCTATAGTATATTCTTTTGACAGTGCTTTAATTACATGAGAATTAGAGAGTTGAAGCACAGGGTATTCCCATTCAAGATCCTACCTACCAGAGCAGCTTGAAACTTCCTGGGGTTTGCTCCTCTAGCAAGAATTAGGGTTTTAACTAGTGCTTTAGATTAAAAACTTCTTGCAGTATTGGGTTTATAAGGAGCATTCTGACGTGGGGCACCGTCAGAGCAGCTTGTTCAGTGTGAGTGTGAGACCCCACATTTGTGCTTCCATGTGAAGCTGCTTCAGAAAATCCGTTTCCAGAGGAGTCTCGCTTTCCAAACCGAGCAGGGAGAATAAGCACACTCCTTCCCCTCCCCTCTCCAGGGTACTCCAGCCTGTTGTTTGTGTGTTTTGGCAGCCCAGAGGAGTTTCCAGGAGGATGCTGTTTTGTTTTTAAGTGGAAGCATTGTTTATATAACACATTCTGCTACAGCGCCCTCACAAGATGTGTCCTGGGCACCCTGTAAGAACCCACTCTTGCTCACCTTTAAAAGCCCCAGTTTTGACAAGGTCACTGACAGGTAAATGTTTTAAAGATTATCAGTAGGAGGGGTTTTGTTGGTAGCTGAGGTCAGTTATTAAAAGTTAAAGTTGTCTGGTTGAAAACAGGTCTGTGCTTGTACATTCTAAGCCTTGAAGCAGTTCCAGCTACTTTAATTAGCTACTATTATTTTTGTTAGACATGCAATTTAACCTGACTGGTAGGAGCTCTCTTCACTTGTCAATATAGCTGAGTTTATCATCTTTTTAAAGCTGAAAAAGATAATCTCAAAAGAGGTACAAAACAGTGATTTGCTAAATATAATTCTACAAAATACCAGTTAGCAGAATTCACCTTCCTGAAGTATGGCCAAATGCCAAATATTGTAACTTATATGTTTGACAACTCTGGTTTGGCATGTGCTAATTAAATGCAAGTGACACAAAGTATATCCCCTCAAGCTTAGTAAATGTGGACATTAGAAAAGTATCTTTTAAATGGAATTTCAGATTATGAAAATAATCTCATTTTATAACCTGCAGCAGTTTGGCGAGATGTTTCATAGCTAGAGAAAGACACACCTTAGGTCACAGGACCATAATGTAGAGCTATCTATCTGGTAAAAAAATTATCAATACTGATAGGCTGTGACAGGCTTTTGGCAGCTTTAGGGCAACCTGTCTAGACTTTGTGCAGAGGAAAAAAAAATAAGCCATCTGTACATTACATTGTTGCAGGCTTATTCTTTTCTCTTACAGCTCATAATTTTAAGCAATTATACTACAAATGACCACCGGAGTTTTTCAGAGAGCTTCATGTTATTTAACGTGCTGAGGTTTGCAAGTCAGGTAGCACAGTATAAATACAGTATTTATAGAGATGGTATTTGTTACCTTATGGTGGATTTTGTTCCTGACTTTTTATTCCTCTTCCAGTTCTTGTGCTTATTCTGCATCCCTCTCTTGCAACATGAATGCTTTTGTGCAGAGGGACTTTTTCGTAAGGTCAGATGATTACATATCAATTTCTAGAATTAGATTTGTTTCCTTAATTTTTAAATAAATTATATATTCATAGTGCCTCACGCATGTCTGCTCTCTTTTGTTTCCTGTGCCCTAGATAAAAGCCTTAAGATTTTATAGCTAATTCTGTGACCCACGAATCTCTTTGAGCAGCAGCTACAGACAGTCCATGCACAAAGGTGTCGAGAATGCTCCTTATGGATGTGGAAGCCTACACAGTGCAGTGGTGAAAAGACCCATAAAATAGGAGCTGGTCTTTATCCTTAGTGTTCAGCAAGGTTATATGCTGGAATTCATTGCACTCACGCTGACAGCTCTGCTTTTTCTGCATGGCTGTTGCAGCCGTGAAAGCACGCTCTTGTGGGGAGAGACCCACGGGTAGCCATCACAACAGACCATTTTATTGATGTCCTTATCTGTAGGATCAGAAGAGGTTTTGTCCTGGAGACAATATGCATAACTTCTAGGTAAATAATCTCTTTTCCTTGTATGGTTTCACGCTCGGCTGGTTCCTCACCTGCTGCTCAGCTGTGGAACGCTCTTTGTCCGAAGGAGTCGGGAGAGCTGCGCGGTGCCGGGTGACCTGCGGGGCCTGGGCCCAGCAAAGAGGCTGCAGCTGCGCGAGTCCTGCTTGTCTGTGTGCCTGAGGAGCTGGAAGTGAAGCTCACAAAGACGGGACAGCTCTTTAGTGCGCAGGCCGAGACTAAAGATTTGAGCCAGGCTTGCCCTAAGTTTTGGGCTGACGAAAATGACCTGAGGTGTTAGTTCCTACGTGTAGAGTGCAGGTAGTCCTTTTGGATGTGGTGGAGTTTGGAAGGGTAAAGGTAACAGCTGAAAACTCATCCTAGCCATGCAAATGCTGGGTCCAAGCGTTAATCAGGAAAGTATCTCACTCTGGCATTCTGTGAAAGCAGTCAGGGAGCTACTGAAGCACCTGTGCTGAGTGATTTGTTTGTTTATTTGCAAGAAGAGAGCTGTACTCCTTTTGGTTTTGAAGGTGAACTTTAAGCTGTAAATAAATATTAAGAAACTCCGATTTTTCATTCACCAAGGATAAGGTCCATGTTACAGCTGAGGATGCCTGACAAGTGTTCCTTGGTAGCTGGAAGTGAAGCTCACAGTGATGGGACAGCTCTTTAGTGGAGAGGCCGAGACAAGATTTGGGCCAGGCTTGCCCTAAGTATTGGGCTGACTAAAAAGCTCTGAACTGTTAGTTCCTACACATGGCAGTTTTGTTGGGTGTAGTGGAGTTTGGAAAGATAAACAGTTGAAAATTCACCCTAGCCATGCAAATGCTGAGTCCAAGCGTTAATCAGGAAAGTATTTCACTCTGGCATTCTGTGAAAGCAGTCAGGGAGCTACTAAAGTACCTGTGCTGAGTGATTTGCTTGTTTATTTGCAAGAAGAGAGCTGTACTCCTTTGGTTTTGAATGGTAACGTAACTGCTGCAGCCAGGGTACAATGCATGCTATCAGCAAAGCCCCATACGGATGCACTTTAGATCTTTTGAATACCACAAAAGTTTAGTGACCTAGAAATGAATCAATAAAAAGCATCCTCTATCAGACAAATTGAACAACTGAGGGATTCTTACAGATGCATTGACTTCAACAATTCCAGATACACTGGCTGTAAAGGCTTTCTGAGACACAGCTAATCCTTAGAGCACTGTAGCAGACTAGGAGGTGGTTTATATTTAGATCACTCTCCCATACTTAATTTCCTATTTTTACTGTAAGTTTACTCTTATGAAAATCAACCTAAGAAGAAAGGAAAGGCTAATGCTAAAATAATCTGTCCTTACACTGAATGTGGTTTTAATTTGCTAACTTGAGCATTCCTTGTTGTTTTGCAAAATATGTTTCGGAAGGGTGTGGCAGTGTAAGAACTTCTCTAGTCCTGTAATATTACAAATAAATCAATGATTCAACAAAATTAATTATCATCTTTGATAAGTCGGTAAAAAGATTCATATCCCTGTTCTTTGTTGGTTTACTTCTACAGTGAGTTTTATTATGTCAGCATTTCAAATAAAATTTGAGAAAAATTATTCTTAACTATTACAGCCTTATTTCTTCTTAGCTTAGCTAAATAATTGCCAACATACAGTGTGATTTCTTATATTTATCCATGGTTTATGGGGTTTCTGTGTTATGTTTGGCACAAAATGGAGCGTGTTGTTTACTTTCTAAGGAATAACTAGTATCAAAAATGATGATCCAGAAAGACTGTCTGTATAGTCGTACACACAGACACAAGCCATAAAACTCTTGGCCTAAACGAGATATTTTCTCATATTCCATTAAATGTCAGTTAAGTACATACCAGCTCAGTGTTTCTGTGTCTCAGATGGTGAAGAAGGTGAACTTTAAGCTGTAGATAAAGATTAAGAAACCCAGACTTTTCATTCACCAAGGATGAGGTAAATGTTACAGCAGAGGATGCCTGATGAGTGTTCCGTGTCCTCTTTTGTTCAAAGGGAGAGAGATCTAACGAAATCGTCTCCCTCCAGTGACATCTGCTGCAGTGATGTGATTACAGGGGAGCCTTGGTGGCTTCTTTCAGGTAGCTCAGACAATTTAAAAAAAAAAAAAAAAAAGTAGATGTCATGCTGTCACTTTGATTTCTAGAGGTCTTTGGTTCTTAAATTGAGAGCTTCATAGGTGGAGATTAGCACATGGAAATCAATATTCTGTGAATAATATCTCACTAATGATAATGCAGCAAGCAACCAAAGCATGAATCACTGGAGTTTGGGGGGCAGGAGCTGTGGTGTTCTGGACTCCAGTTACAAGGGAGACTTGCTCTGCACAGGGTTTTTTTTTACTCTTGTTGAAAGAGTTTAGGATCTAAGCAGGCTCCAAAGCCTTCATTTACCAAATGAGACCGTAATACTTCCTCAAAACCTTAGACAGTGGCAGTTCTGCCTTTGGCTTCTGCAGCTGTGGTGTTTCAGTCGTATCTGATTGAGTCTCGTCGCCACCCTCAGTCTCAGCACAGTGTTGGGGCTGGGTTAGTAGGAGGGCAGTCCTCCAGTACCACTCTGAATGGCTTTGTAAGGGCGCAGGAGTGAACGGTCTCTGATATTTCATTAAGAGCTCCTAACTTTAAAGTAAATTGCAGCGTGCAGTTCTTTTGGAAATCCGTCCTGATGTAATTTTGATGAGGAAGCCACTACTGTCACCAGTAAGCTTGTGTCAGTCCTGTGCTTTTCATGATTCAGAACTGTCCATATTTTTCACTAGACTGTTATAAAAAAAAAAAAATCAATGAGTTATTGCAAGTGCATTGAAGGCTAATACAGCCTCCTAAGCAGGTCAACAGCATCAAAGGTGAGTTCTATTAATACAAAGTTCTTAAAACCCTAAGACTCTACAACAAACTGTAGAGTGGCTGGTACTAGCAGCAGTAGTGTTGTAATTATTGTATTCCCTTTGGCTTATCTGCATATCCAGTTTTGTGTCATTTCCTGTCTTAGTGACTGGGTTATGAAACACTTTTCTCGGTTTTGAACTACTGCTTTAGAGTAACTTCTAGTGACTCTATCACTTCTAGTGGTTCAGTATCCCAAATACTGAATTTAAAAGTGAAATTAAAAAAAAAAAGCGGGAAATTCTGTTTTGCCTAATATCCCATGGAGGTTGGGGAATATCTCCTGGAGAACTGGTTTTTTTTTTTCCAGTGGTTTTGGATACTTGTGGTTTGAATTTCTTGTTAATCTAAGCACTGGAAGTGTCAGTACTTGTGCAGGAAATTAGGAGTATAGCAGTGCACTAATACTTCTCTGTGATTTGTTTCTTAAACTTCCCCATTGCCATTAATTTCCTTTCTCCTTCATGGTTATACACTTCTTTTCTTCTTTCCTTTTCTCTTTCACTCCATTTCATGGATTCATTTTGATTCTGGTGCATGTCAAAATTACAGCATTTTTATTTTCCTCTTAACTGTTTTTTACAAGTGGGATATGAATGACAACTTTTTTATTTTCTCTCGTGGTTACTGGTTTTTTATTTTTAATTTTACTATTTCATATGTGTAGGAAGGAAGTATCTTCCGAGTCACACAAAGAATGGACTGAGTCTTGTTGGTTCTGTGTAAAGAAATCTCTCTCTCTCTATTTTTCTGCCTCAGCATCCCTGCGTGTTGTCTTCCAGCAGCCAGATTAAGAGTAGAAAAAGTGAAACTTTATGTAACACATTTATTTTTCTCCTAATTATTCCTTAGAAAAATAAACAGCATGCTCAATTTTGTGCCAAACATAACATAAAAAGCATTGACACTGCTATTGTTGGTATTTCCTACAAATAAAGAACATCGGAGGTGGTTCAGCTTTCAGTTGTTATGCACACATAGCTTGAAGTTACGCTACGTTTTAATTGTATGAGCTCATTAAGACTTTCTGATTCTCGTGATTTCTGGCACTTAACTCGCACCAAGAAAGCTGAAGGAAATTCTGTGCCTTCTGAAGGTGGCTGGAGTTTTTAATTTGTGTTTTCATTTCAGGGGGCCAGGATTCACAATGCCTGCTAACAAGTATTGTCTCACTTCTTCACCTGTCCATTCAGGAGTCTTTTGAATTTATTCCCGATTTTGCTCTGGTTAGGTTTCAAAAGCAGCACTGCTGACTGTTTGGGTTTTTTTCAATATATCCATTTGGTTTGCCTGTTTTTGTAGTTTTCACAGCTTTGGAAGAAGTGCAGACATGAGAACGTCTCTCTACTAAATGATGCCTCTGTATAGGTTTAGCATGCCAAATATGGCTGAATTTTGAAAAGCATCAGGTAACAAATATTTTAAGCAAGTTTTAAGCACTAAGAATATAAATATTAACGTAGTTCTCCTAAATTAGTGAACCCCTTTCCTTTAATCCATAAATTCAGTCATCTTAGTTGATACTGATGGGAACCCTTATAAGAAATACAGCATTCTTGCTGTATCCATCCATACCTTAGAATCAAAATCATGATTGAGAGCTATTCCTCTGGCTTGAAAAGTCAGAAATACAGTATTATCAAGCATTATTTTTAAAGTTTTGGGGTCCTGTTTTACCTCTGATCTCTGTTGTACGTTATAGACTCCAGGAAATAGACCCAAAGAGGCCTTTTACAGTGTGGTGAATGTACAGGTGGGCAATTCATCTAACCAAAAAAAAATCCCACCTTTCTTGTTTTCACAGAGGAGGATAAATACGGCCTTTACTCCAATCTGTTGTTCAAGTATTTCCTGGCAGAGGGAGTTGTCTGTGGACATGACCTGTTTGTTGCTTCTGCTCAAGAGCATCCTGACAACATCTTGAAGGTAAATCAGACCCATTGCTTTTGCCAAGTAAAGCTGTAATCTCTTGATGGACTTAAATGCATTTAAAGTGTACATATTGTGTAGCAACAAATGAATTAATCTTGGTGATTCATAAGAAAGCGTTGGGAAGTGCAGGAGTATTTACACAGATTTGGGGATTAAATTCAGGTCCCTACCTCCCATTTGTGGACAGTGGAGTGAGATCCTCCTAAGGTCAGATCAGGAGCCTGTTCATTCATTATTTTGGTTATTATGGATGAAAAGCAGACAGACTGGCTGGCTGAGAGGAATGGCTGCAGTAAACCCACCTGCTTCCAGTTCCCTCCTGCCTAGCAGGAAGGGTGGTTAAGCTGCTTCCAGGGTATTATGGTAGAAACAGTGTACAGTTGGTGTAGATATTTATTGTAGTTTCCTGTAGAAAATAAAACCATCATTTAACATCTTCACAACTTCCTTTACCCTTACATTTCATTCTGACTCTCCTTTGTGCCAGGGAACATGGTCAGCTTTGAAGCAGGTCATACAGCAAGGAGCCCTCCAGACTTCAGTGGACTCCCAATAAAACACTGATAGTTTCTGTTATGAGAAAATTATATAAGGGGGAAAGCCTGATCAACAGTGCAAAAAATGCTGAAGCATGAGGATAATCTTACTAAATTTCATTAAATATTTTATGTCTTTCTAAGGCTGCGTTTTCCTAATATCAGAAGTAACATATAATTTACTGATTACTTCTGCATCAAGTGAAGTCTGGCTATTTCCTTAAGTGTCTTCAGAGACTATTTCTGGACAAAATTATTACTCTTCTGTTTTCCTACCTAGTGGTGCTAAATTCCATGCCTTACCTATTGAGTATTATCTTCAGTATTCAGGAAAAAGTATATTCTTATTGAAATTACATTATTGTGGTTGCAAAAAATCAGTTTTTTAATGATCTTGAACCTAAAGAAGGTTCATTTAGAGGTGAAATCTTTTATCACTTGTGGTTTAGAATAAAGGCTAAACAAATAGGTTAGAATTTGATTTTCAAGTATGAATTACATAAGAATGTGCTGTATTTTTTATTAATTGGTTTTAAATAACTGATAATCAAGTATTGACTCCCTGACGATACAATACACAGTTGTTGCAGTTGTTTTCTCATTGAGTTTGAATTATCCAAATCAGTATTTTTATTGCATTGCATTAAATTTTCTTAAAATGGAGTAGCTAATGTACTTTCTGCTTTTGTTTCATTCACCTTTGATTCAGTTGTCCATAGACTGTCACATTTTTTCTGTCTCCTTTCTGCCTTTATGTGATAATCAACAGACATTGTTCCATACACCAGCCCTACATCTGGTACCACTTTGGGTTTGTGGGCAGTTAGTTTGGTGTGCCTTTTCCAGCTCTGTTGTCTGATAAGGAATAACTTTTCCTTCTTATTTTCAGGGGCAGGCACTAGGCAGGAATACTGCATCCCTCTGTTGTAACTCCGTAGTGGTGTTACTGTAAGTGACTGTAAATGGAGGGACAACTTTGCCGCAGGAAGGTGGAGGAAAACATAATTTGGTTTTGATTTCTTCCTGCCTTTGTGCATCCAACAATATTCTTGTCTGTGCTATTTACTCTCACCTTGGCTTTTCAACACTTGCTTTGTTTAGCAGGCAAGGCCCAGCAGAGTTAATTTCTCTGATTTGTGTTGTGTCAGTGAAGTAACCCTCACCTTCAGGCGCTTCAGGAAGACCTCTCCTGTCATAAAAATGAGCTGCTTGGGATTTGGATGACTCCACCGAGTTGGGATTTTAATATAGCATACCTGACCATCAAATAACATGGCATTTTATTCAATGAGAGTAGTAATTAGTTTATTTTCAGTGCCTGATTGGACTGTGTTCTTTACTGGAAAGGTAACACAGACATGGCACATGCCAGCCTGAATGACACGTTATGTTTGGGTTTTGTTTTGTACAATTCAAGTATGGATTCAATATATTCCATAGCCAGTATCCAATTAGCTGGTGTATCTCATGAAGGCAGATCATTAACTGCCCACACTGTGTCCATGTTAAATGTCCATGTTGTGTGGTCAGCCTGTTTACATGTTCAGTTCTCTGCCGAGATGCCGTAATTGCCCCATTCCAATTTTGTGATGTGATTGGAAGTTTCTTGAACCCATAACCAAGACAAATATTGCTGGTAGTAGGAAGGGGAAAAGACATTCTTATAGACCATAATTATCTTGAAATTGTGTATAACTAAAAGACAGGCAGAGGATAAAAAGCCCTGATCAGCTGCCTAAGATATATTATATTACCACCCACCAATTTATCCATCATCCTTTGAAAATACATTCATGCCTTTTGTAGTCAAAGCTCCTTCAGGAAACTGGCATTAAGACGTAATGCTGAAAAATTATACACCTCTGGTAAAACCTACAGAACTATATGCATGCTGCTTTTTAGAAAGTATTTTAAACATTTGAGAGCATTTCTGTTCACTCTATATTCTTCAAAAACAAGGCAACTTCTTACTGTAAGGGCATAAATCCTGGGAATAGTATATAATATAAGAAATTATATGGTAACTTCTGTGACTGATCATAAAATAAAACTGCTTGCATCGGTAAACGGAAAATTTATTCCATAGTAAAATTACTTCAGATTTGGCATTAAAATTCTACAACTGCCTCAACTGCCTATAAAGAATTTCTTTACCTTTATTCCTGATTATTTTATTTAGGTTTGGGGGTTGTGTGAACTGATTCTCACAAGTTTTAATGAGAAATGTGGATTATTTATGGGTTATCTTGACAATAAAGATTGCTGTGTTAAGTTGCTTTTACTGTGGAGCCCGTGCACAGTGGGGTGGAGGGCACCCTGGGCAGGTCTCCTGGCACACCCCACCGCGTGTGCGGGCTCTGCAGGGAAGGGATGCCATCCCCAGGGACACTGAGGGCAGGAGAGCCTCGGGAGAACCTCGGGGAGCTCAGCAGGGCCACGAGCAAGGTCCTGCCCCTGGNGGGCTGCACCCAGAGAGCCAAACGTGCCCCAGAGAGCCAAACGTGCCCTGGGCTGCACCCAGAGAGCCAAGCGTGCCCCAGAGAGCCAAACGTGCCCCAGGCTGCACCCAGAGCCCCACGGGCACAGGGCAAGGGAGGGGATTCTGCCCCTCAGCCCTGCCCTACTGAGACCCCACCTGAGCGCTGCATCCAGCCCTGGGCTCCCAACAAAAACAGGGCACAGAGCTGCTGGATTGAGTCCAGAGGGGGCCACGAAGATGCTCAGAGGGCTGGAGCACCTCTCCTGTGGACACAGGCTGAGAATTGGGGCTGTTCAGCCTGGGGAACAGAAAGCTCTGGGGGGAGCTTCCAGCAGCTTTCCAGTGCCTAAAAGGGGCTCCAAGAGAGCTGGAGAGGGGATTTTTGCAAGGACATAGAGTGATAGGGCAAGGGGAAATGGCTTTAAATTCACAGAAGGCAGGTTTAAAGTAGATATTGAAAGAAGTTCTTCCCTGTGAAGGTGGTGGGGCCCTGGCACAGGGTGCCCGGAGAAGCTGTGGCTGCCCCATCCCTGGAAGTGTCCGAGGCCGGGTTGGATGAGGATCTGAGTAACCTGAACTAGTGGAAGGTGTCCCTGCCCATGGCAGGGGGGATGGAGTGAGATGATCTTTAAGGTCCCTTCCAACACCAAACATTGTGTGATTCTATGATGTGTCTTGCAAGGGAGACTTACAGGTCATTGTTGTGCTGGAAAACAGAAACCAGCATCCCCTGTGGGGGGAACCTGTGGGACCCTGTCCGGTGCTGTGTCGGTGACCATTCCAGTTGGTACCTGGAAGCCTGAGCTGGAAGAGTGGGAGGTCCAGAACTGCTTTCTGGAACTCTTTGCACCTCCTGTGAAAAAGCTGAAGGCCTTGTTTCATTATTGCCTTTCACTGGAATGTCTGTTTTAAGTGGGAATTTCTTTGCAGGATACTTCTGCACTCAGCTGACGTTGCCTTTTTGAGGTTTTCCTACAAGAAGAGAGGATAAAGGGTGTCACAGTGAAAGGGGAAGATGCAGCTTTCCGTGGTGACAAAGCTGGGAGGGGTGTGTGGGCAACTGTGATGGCTTGGTAGGCAAAAAACCAGTAGGGACAATGTAAAAAAAACCCCTCCAGGGACAAGTCTTTGAAAAGTTCCTCCTAAGCTGACAAGATCTCTAAAGCAAAAGTTAAGGTGTATTTGAGGAGGCATTTTGCTTAAGAATGGAATTTGGTAAAGACTAAAAGAGTTCTGCCTTCAACAAACTGGTGGTACTGAGCAGGCCTGGAGAACAGAAAGTGCACATGTACTCTTCTCCTGCTGGAAAGGTGAATGCAGGAAGAACCTGGCAAAATGTACTTTTAGTATTTCCAGGGTTATTTTTAAAAAATACCAATAAAAAACCACTGAGCTGCTGTATTACTGTGTGTGCAAACCACACCTTGAAAGCAAACATAGCTGTCTACATGGACTTCTTTATTTCAGCAACGTACATTCGGCCACAATGCGTTTAATTTTCCCTCATGGATATGACTCTAAAACATTGTTGTGTCAGAAGGAAAAATTATTTTTAGGAAGAAATGATCAGGTTGGTGGCCAGGGCTGTCCATTTTCAAAGCCTGCTGTTCTAATTCCTTGCTGTCTGGTATTGGGAGAGAAGCTGTGTATCAATGCTAGAGGTGTTTTTTCAGTCATCTGTTGTTTTTAAGACGCTCATAAATTAAAAGCATAATACCTCGGAAGGTAAAAATATATGTGTAAACAGGGCTGCATTCCTATTCTTTTTTTCTAATTATATTTTCAAAATGCATGAACTTGCTGCAGTGATTCAGCTGCTGCATTCTGTTAAATGGTATCCCTTAATACACAGAAATCCAATTACAGTTACAGCAGAAGTGAACTTTCTGTCACCTCCCTCTCTTTCTGAAGTCTCGTGGTAGCACAAAGACTAGGGTTGAGGCTAAGCCTGGCAGCTGAGTTGAAAAATTTAATTTGTGTTTTGTGTAGCTCTTGCTCACCTGTTTACTTTTCTTGCTTGCCTGTTGGGTAAATGGAATATGTATTTTACATTTTCTTATTGTTAAAATGCAAATATTTTAATTATATTGTAATGTACAATTTTCTCCATTATGAACTGTGTCATAATCTTGACATAGAAGTGGTAGAGGTGTGAAAGAGACACTTGAAAAAAAATTTCTGCTGTTTAAAAAGAATTAAATCTTTTTAAGCAGCTCCCACTCTGGAAACTTTAAAGCATAAAGCTTCATCTTTGTCAAAAGTTCAGACCAATCTAATAAAAAGGTTTTCTAGAACAAGAGAAAATAAATGTTTGGCTTAAATTTCTGATTTCTTATCTGCCAAGCCTTGTCTATTCATTAGGAAATTTTCTTTCATCACCTTAGTTCCGAAGTTGCAGGTCTCTTAAGCACACATCTTACTTAGCCTGGTAAATGCATCCTAAAAGTGATAAAACCTCAGTGTTTAGGTTTCAATGTCCACAAATACATATTTAACAAATCTAGTTGGCAGTTCTGTAGAGTTGGTTTGCTCCATTAATGGACTGCTGCTTACAGGGCTTGCCTCTGAAGGATTTCCTGAATAATGCTGTTATTATTGACTCTGTGCAGGCTTCGGTGCATTATTCACTGCAGCAGAGTTTGGGACAGGGACACTCATTTAGTTTCTTCACAAAATTTTACTTTCTCATCCTCTGCTGTATTTATCTTTCACATGCTTAAGCGTTCATGAACTGATTCAGAAAGAGATTAATTTTAAAAAAAACCTAATTGTCTGATAGGCCTTTCTGGTTTAAATGCTGTGAAATGCAGCCATAGTGCAAGGGAGTTACAGCAAAAGAGTTTTGTGACCTGACTGCGGGGTTTACTTCTGTGTCTGTGAAGTATAGAATATATTCTCATGGGCCAAAAAAAATACCACTTGGAGTACTTGCAATTAACTTTTCTCATTTCCTAAAACAGGGGAATATTGCTTCCTGTTTCACGCAATTCTCGTTTACCCTGGGCTGACACCCAATTAGGTCTTTCTGAATGTCAGAAAAATCTCCATAGGCCAGCCTTACCTGGAGATGGAAATAAGTTGTTGTATAAGGGCTACTGAAAGAAGAAAAATTCTGTGTCCATTCATTTGTGTTCTCTAACAACACACCTTATATTCACAAGGATTTACAATCAAGACAGAATCCTCCCCCCTTTTGGGAGCAGGGCCCTTTACACTGACATTTATATAATACATGGTTGAAAAGAAAATATTTACCCTTCCTGCCTTACCATCTGGTGTCCTTTAAATACTAAAAATTAACATAATGAAAAAGAGCCTTAAATTCATGTGAATTTAAGCTATTTAAATATTGTTGCAGTTACAGATCAACAGTGAATCATACTCCCTTTCGTATTCTTTTATTTCACGCTTTTCCTACTTGTGATAATAACTGCGCCTCAAAACAGTCGCATAAACCCACGTGAACAACATATTTATCAATACATAAATAGATAATGTTTTAAATTCTTAAGCACTATTAATTATGCAGTTATTGAGACCCGTAAGGATCAAAGGATTTTCTATAAGAGGGATTTCACATACAGCTTGGATTATGTTGCTCCATAATAGCACAGTAGTACTTCTTTAGAATTGTAAAATAGCTTAGAGAGGAGTATGATGCCTATAGTCGGTGTAATGCATTGGTAATTAAGAGGGTGTGAGGTTAAGCTTCATTAACTGCTGTGGGATTGTATCTTGGATTTTATTATCCCCTCGAGACCAGAAGAAGTGAGAGGGGTCAAACTGTTAGGATCTGATTTTGCTGCGTGCATCTGCCAAAACAAGGCAGGCAAAGCAATGTGGCAGCAAACGCAGAAGGGCCGGGGTTGCTGGCAGACACACCGGTTTATTGCAGAGATAAAAGGTTTATTTCTGAAATAAATTACTCCATCTTTGCTCTAAAACCATCACGGCTTGGTTTGCAGGATACAAAATTATTTTAATTGCATGGTCATTTACTATGACCGCTTCAAAAAACCATTTTTTTTCTCCCCTCCCAAACTTTTTTTTTTTTTTTAAATTTTAAAGCAGCAACGAACTTGCTTCTCTCCAGCCAAACTGCCCTTAATAACTTTATCACTTGTCTCTCTTTTGGTGTCTTCGTGCTGCATAGCAAAGACTTGTATTTTAGTTGACCCCAAGAAATGCTGTAATGTTGTTTGTTTTTTGTTTTTTTTTTATTTTAAGTAATGCACTGCTGCATGCTTTGTTTTTTTTATATACCTTATGAAAGATTTGTCTTTTTTTAGCCTGGGAGAATGTAACAGTTCTCAGAAGTTGACACACTGATGCCACAAAATTGTCAGTCCCAAAGCTGAGAGCTGAGATATTTTCCAGCAAAAATAGATTAAATAGAGATATTATGGGCTGGTAACCCAACTCTCATTTTTTTAGTCCATTGTCCACTTTTATTTCCAAATTCTGGGTCAAATTTTGTGAATAAATTCTACATATTTTGGTAATACTGTGTTCTTCTGAAATTCTGATTTTGATTCCAAGAACATAAATTTATTGCATCTGAAATGATGTAATTCTTGGACAGTGATGAAGCCTCTCATGGTGCTGAGGAGCTGTGTAGATCCAAGCATCCAGCCTTTGTTTTTGAGGATATACCTGTGTTATGACAACTGGGGACTTTTTCTCAGTGTCACTCAGGCATGGTCAGGTTTGGAAACAGCTGCTTTCTTGAAACAAAGAATAGCATTTAATTATCAGTGGCAGAAGAGGGGGAAGCCTTCTATTCCAATTCTAGTTATTGTGCGGAATAAAAGAGGATATGAAGAAAAGAAGGAACGTGTGGATCATCTCAATGTTTTCAGTGTTGTCCATAAAGCAAGTTTATATAACCTATGTCTGTAATTGTCCCCAGTCCCAAGCCTGCCATGCAATTTTAGCTCTTTCCCTTTCCAAATGGGCTTACACAAAGTTCTAGTTAAACAGGTGTTTTAAAAATTAAGGACTGAGATGCATGAATCAGTACGTCCTCAGGAGAAACAGTGACCATCGGGGTATTCTGTGGAGTGTTCAGGGAGGCTGATAAAGGCGTGTTGGCTGCTGGTGAACACAGACACCTTCAGACAGCACCTGCATCTTCTGCCCCTCTTTCATTCCGTTTGGTGTGAATGGAATTGAGGGTATCCAAAGCTGGGATAACAGCGATAAAGTTTGGATGCAAATCTGGAGGTAAACCATCTTTATTAGCTCTGCTTATGAAATATGTGGAAATCACACGCTAACCTTGAATAGGATTGGATTTCTTTTTCTTCCCTATTTGTGCTTAAGTACATCTTGGAATGTATTTAACCCAGTCAATAAAGTGGGTTGAGCTCAGGAAGTTGGTCTCAAAATATCAGCTGGCTCCAAAGGGCAGAGCACCTTCTCCAGAGTGCAGCTGATGATGGACAAAGCCTCCTCAGAGGCCACGTATTTCACAACCACCACACTCGAGCGTGATCCAGGACACACTTGCTTTAGAGCAGAGTGATTGTTGGCCTAGAAAATTGCATGGCTGTGAGGTGCAGTAGCCCCAGAAACGTCCTAAAGTCTCAGTGTCCCTTGCCTCTTGCACAGGGACAGGGACATGGTGCATCTGAGAACCATCCTTCATGGTGGTTATTAGGGAAAGGCAATTTGGAAAAGCAGCTCAGGTCTGGTTTATGCAGTCTCATCCCTGAAGGAACCAGGGGCACTCCAAGAACTCTCTCGTACCAAGAACAGCTCTTACATCCTCAGCTGTGGCATTGCTCACTGCTCAGTATAGCCATGGCTTTCTCCTGGTGCTTTGTGTGAATTTAGCCACATTTAAATCCTTTTCTAATGTCAGTAGTTGTTTGGGTTTTTTTTTTTTACATCAAAATAAAAACTCTTTATTCTATCAGAAAAAAAAAAAAAAAAAAAAAAAGGGTGTTTCAGGTGGATACTTAGATGGATTTTCATCTCCAGAAGCCAAAAATCTTTAATCAGCTTCAGGTGAAACCATTTTTCCTTGATCTCTTAATCTGCCTCATTCTTAGCAGCTGCTGAGACACACCCCAGTACCTGTTAGTGTTGTCCTGATGGTGTGTCTGTCTCTGATGGTTTTGGGCTGAGTTTCCCGGGTGCCAGCAGCTGGGATTTGCAGTGTCTCCCTGCCACAGAGAGCCCTGGAAGAAAGACTGGAAGGCTGGAGCTTCTTCTCAGTGTTCCATGAGGTTATGTAAGCAGCTTCTACTTTATCAATAATACTTGGTGAACCTCTCACCCGTATTGTCTTGACTTCTGTTCTCTTTTCAGCATCAGATACATTTTCAGTGTAAAATGCACAAATTTGTGTAGTTAACGTCCCTGTCTCAAATTTGACTTTCCCAGTTACTATATAGCAACAACGAACCAGCAGCACAAATGACAGGCGTTTGTAGTGATTCTAGGGGAGAAAAATATTAAACAGCTTTAAGAAATATTGTTGCTGTTAGCCTCTTTACCTCCAGGAAGGAGAATTGTAAAATGGGCCATTTCCTGGATTTTGGCTTTGCAGATGCTGTGCTAGCTGCCCAGTGATGTTACAGCAGGGTGAGGCAGCCAATTCTTGTACCGGGGTGTCCGAAACAGGGGAAGCTCAGGGAGTTTGATGAAATGTCTGAGCAGGATTTCACGATCCCTGGCAGGCACTCGTTTTCAGAAAAACAGATTACCCACCACTATAAAAAACTGCAGCAGTACCTGGGAGCAAGTTGATCTGGAAGTGTTGCTTTAGCCTCCAAATTACTTCTTTGCAGAACTCACTTTTTAAAATGAAAGTTGGTTTGTTCTTTGGTTTTTGATTTTTTTAAGTACTGTTAACTGAGGAGTATTTTGAGATGATCAAATATCAGCAGCTCTTCACTGAAAAAGAAAGATCTTTTTATGATAGCAAGTTTAAATCTATGAATAACTGTATTAGGAAATTAAATCTGCACAATAGTTTAACTGTTCAGTAATGTGGTTTCAAAATAACACCTCAATTGGAAAATATGATTAATTAACTCTCTATTGTTGATATCTGAGTTATAAAATTAACAATTCAAAAGAACATCTGTTTTCTTTTTGAGAAAAATACTTCATATAATGCTCTTAGAAGTAAATGCAGATGATTTGTATCTGCATGTATGTGAAATGCATTGGGGTGCTTGTCAGCTCCAGTTTGTATTTCTGCTTTCTCAGAACCTTGCGGTACAGTGTTCTGTTTTCATTTTGTCCTGTCTGTCAGAAATCTTTGTCTTTGATTTGAAAGCTTGCCTGCTTTCTTGCTGGGTAGATGTAATGGAACTCTGACTAAAGCAATTTTTTTTTCCCAATGAAACAGCTGTTATAAATCTGTAAATTTAATGATAACTGTAAGCACTAAATCAAAATTTTCATCTTCATGTAGCTCTCCTACTCATAAAGCTTAATTTTTACTACCACAGTAATGAGTTTATTGTATGCAAGTGTATTTTTTTAACAAGCTGTACGAAATCTGAAAACACAACTCTGTATATAATCATTCTCGTGAATAGTCATCACCAGGCTTTTGCAGTTCATTTGTAAAAGGAAAAGAAATAAAAGAAGTTGCTCAAAGGTGTGCTTTGTGTCTTTTGCTTAGCTGCTGAAACGCATAGATACAGTTGTTGTATTTCTGCAACTTTACTGAAGTTATAAAGTTTACAAAAGTTTTCAAAATTTCCATTGCCTGGTATGTCCGAGAGTGTAGAGACCAACTCCTGAAAGAGAAACTCTTAAATCTCATTTTTTTCCCTAATGGTAGATGCCCTGTTGCTTCATGCTAAAGCAGCAGAGCAGCACGTGTTGTTTGTAAGGTTATGAATAGAACTATGTACAGGTTTTCTCTCTTGTGTTGTTTAATATTAAATAAGTGTGATACCAAACCCCAACTGGACGTGTTTAAACTTTCATTGCCTCCTTTCCATGCATGTCTGTTTGTGCCATGTCTCCCTGCAAAAGCCCTGAATGTCATTGGGTGTTCAGGGTCAGCATCAGCTCTGCCTGTGGGCAGTGTTTGGTGTCCACCCACCCTTCAACCGAGATTCTTCTACAGTTTTCAGATTTGGGGTTTACAGGGCTTCACACCCAATGCATTGTATCAGGGATACTGGCTAGCTCTGTGTGGGTTTAACCCTTGAGGCACATCACACCTCTTCCTCAAGAGGCTTTGCTCAATGAAAACGTAATTTTCACGTAAATCTTGTTTTGCTTTGAGCAGAGATGCTGTGCCCTCCAGCTTACAGGGATGGGTGTGACAAAGTTGGGTCAGAAAACTTCATTGCACTTGATTTCCCTAGGAGGTGTAGAAGCCCAGTGCAGAAGTGCTGAATGCAGCCCTTGCTGTTTGCTTTTGCAGCAAAGGCAGGAAGTGCACACGAGAAACCTGAATAAAATCCAGGATTGAACATTTGCCCCTTCCTTTCCTGGGTTTGTGTCCATGACATACCCATCATGAGTAGCTCTCATGCCTGATGGTTGGCAGAGGAGAAATTCAAACCATCCTCTTACACTGGGTGTCTCTAGGCTCTTGTGGTCTGTTGGATATTTTTGAGAGATTTACAGACGAAAAAAAAGATCTTAATCAGAATAGGCTTAAATTTGCTATGCAGGGAACTTACCTGCTCTCAGAAATGGAGTTGCTTAGGAGATCAACCTTTAAAGAAAGCTTTAAAAAAAGGGATATGGGTCCTACTCAAGATGATGTAGAGTATAAAATGTGGTATTTCCATTCTGCATTCTTTCTTTTATTTCTAGAACTCATTTTTCCAATAATAATTACATGGTTTTTTGGTTTGTTTTTTTTTTTTTTCCTGCTCAGTTTTAGTAGGAGCCAGTCTTTCAGAGGGTTATTTTCATCAGGCTTTGTTACAGATTTTACACCTGCCCATGATACTCGGATAACTGCATTATCTAGCTGGAGGGGGGTGTGGATAAAAACCTGAACTGCCATTTCTGCTGTAGATAGCTGACATTCTTCTGCCCTCCACCTGTAGGACCTTCCAGCCCCTTTGCTTGATGATTCCTGCGGGAAGGAATTGGGAGATGGAGCAGCAGCTGTTAAGTCTGAGGATTCTCAGGATTCTATGAAAATAGCCTGGCGCTACCAAAATCTACCAAAAATGGAGGTAAGAGCTATTTCCTGCTTCTTTCCTCTTGCACTCAGAATGAATTTGAAGAGCCAGTGCTTTTCAGTAGAATTGAGACAACAGAACTGCTAATGGACAGTGCTGCAGGATTGTAGCAGGGAGAGCTATCATACACCGCTGAATGTTTTATAGTGGTACAAAAAGAAAGGGAATTTGAGAGTTTACAGGAATTCTAAAAAGTTAATAGTAATTTTAAAATAAAAGCCATTCAAGTTCCATGGGATTTTTCAGTGAGTATTATTACATTGAGACAGCTTTTCATGAAAGTTTGGGTATTGTGCTCGCCTACAAACTTGACCCAAATGTAGTTGTACACAAATTACTTAAGTGGGTTTAATGAACACGCCTTACTAGATCTCTGCAGTGAAAGTGCTGTGTTGGAGCCGCTGTTGACCTGCTTACCCATGTGCATAACAAGTAAAGCACTTGAGATTCTATCAGCTTCACTGTCACTGGGAGCTAATCACTGGGCAGGGACAATACAAGAAACAAGCCCAGTGGTCAGTCTTTCAGAGTTTACAGTTGCTGGTGTTTTGTGAATAATCCATCTCCCATGGCTGGTGACTTTCTCATTTAATCCAGTGGCACAATCAGTCTTTAACAAAATTGCAGGATTTCTGACTATCCAGAATAAACCCCCTGTTTTGTCGGTACATTTTAGCCTCCATTTGGAAATTCTGGTTTAGCTGTAGTCATACCTGCCTAGTAAGTTCAGTCTTATTCTTAAAAACATAATTGGAATGTGACAAAATGATCTTACAAGGCTTGGCATGTTTGGTTTTCTGTGAAATTGCACAGACATGGCTATACAGTTGTGTCAGAAAAGACTTATATATGGTGACATGCCAAATCAAACAGCCTCCAGGGCAATCATATAATCTCATCAATTTTATTATTGTGGAGCTTGCTGTGCCACTCTGAACCATCCCCAAAATAATTTGTCTGGTTTAAAATCTAGCAGAATTCCTTGTACATCGATATGTAAACAATCGCATGTTGTTAACAGATTGTGTTCTGATGTTCTAACAAAATAGAAAAATTACGGAAAAATTCATTTGGGTGTGCACTCATCTTCTTTAACTTCATAGCAGTAAACACTTCTTCCACCAATGTACTATTTCTTGAAAATGCATGATGTACATGCCCTTGATTATTTCAAATTGATTGTGCAGGATAGAATAAGACGGTCAGTCGTTTTGGGGGAGTTTCCCTTGTTATTGTTGCATTTTGAATTGGATGTTGATCATTCTCAATAGTTGAGGCACAATATTTTTATGTGTATGTTAAATATATTGAAAAATTAAAACACACAAATAAAAGTATCAATCTCAAGCTATCTGTACCTAAAATTCCTCAGGACTCCTACGTGGTGAAAAGTTAGTTTGAAATTGATAAATTACAATATTTCTTTAATACAATTATAATAAAATTTTACCTCTGTGCTATATTAATTGGATTGGTGAATATACTCCATTGAGGAAAAATCTGGTACTGCCTTGCTACTCATAACAACGCATTTAGTTCAATAATTTAATTAACAACTTTGGTTGTGATTCATTCTTTAAATGTCACTTTGCTGGTAAAAACCAATGTTGAATAAAATTTCAAGGCGTATTTTCCAAATGGATTGAACTAACATACCAGTGCATTTTCACAAACTACTGTCAAATAGTTTCAACTGTGAAAGAGAAAAATCAGCATTGCTTTTATCTAGAACTCTAAATATGATAGCAGAAACTTTTCAATCCATTATCTGGCTAAATACAGAATGCTGAGTCAAAGCAGTCTTTGTGGTATTTTTGTTGCTTAATTTTGTAACGGAGTATGAGTGATAACAGGTTTTGATGAGTAGTTCAGATATTCCCTTTCCATTTATTAGGCCCCATATAGACTAGCCAGGTACCTCGTTTTTGTTCTTATGCCTGGTATTTGTATTGGAGCTCCTCACAGCTGTCTCAGTTTCTCTGTACATAGTGCACACACCTTGCATCAGAGGAAAATAGAAGATTTATTAGAAATCTGTCAGAGTGAAAGGCCTTGTTATGCCTGATGTGCCTTTGCCAGTTTGTTCCTTACATCTGTATCAGAGGTGAATTTCATTTCAACTTCTGAGTGTATGGAGAGCCTGTTTTGCAATGCAAGACAGTGTGGGTTTTTCTTCTTTTTTTTTTTTTTTCTGAATGAACTGCTTATGTTCTTGGGGCAATATATAAACTGTCACAGCATGAAATCAATTTTCTGCCTTGATTCATCCTAAATCTGAGATTTCTAGCACATTAGTATTGCAATTAGAAACATTAACAGCAGACGGTCGCGTAAAAGCGCGCTCTGCTCGCTGACAGTTTGGTGCATTTCTCCTTGTGCAGAACGGGAATGCGGGGAAGAGCTGGCCTGAGCCTGCAGCCCCCAATAAATAATAAATTTATCGGCTCAGAGCCGTCCGCGGCGGATTGCGGATTATTCCCGGGCCGTGATTCAGGTGGGCTCCCCGTGAGCTCCCCGCCAGGCCTGGGAACGCGGGCGGCTGAGGCCATTCAGGGCTCCCGACACGGACCCCGCTTTTATGGCTTTTATGGGGCTTTAGTAGGGCCAAATCCCAGCCCCGCCCCGCTTGTAGGCGCTGCGCCCATTCTTCGGCATCAAGAGGGGTTATCACCCACCTTAATCCCTGCGGCAGGGTGGATTAAGGACACCAGTGTGCCCCGGGATTCTCAAAGAGGATCCTGGAAACTTCTTGTTTCTTCTTTTTTGCCGTCTTTGCTAAACTCCATTGGGCCTCCATGAGGATTTGCATCTGAAATGGGCAACCTGGAGCTTTCCTCAATGAAGACATCAGATCAAAGTTCAGTTAGTCAAGGCCTTTCTAAAACATTAAGGGGGCTTGGAAGTACACAATAAAAAGATGAGCTCTGGCAGAGATTGCAGTAAAAACATTCTGATCTGTAATCCGGATAAAGAATAGATTATAGGC
Organism: Pomatostomus ruficeps; assembly: GCA_013400735.1. NCBI lineage: Eukaryota > Metazoa > Chordata > Aves > Passeriformes > Timaliidae > Pomatostomus > Pomatostomus ruficeps. The sequence goes on along the minus strand of VYZT01059350.1, from coordinate 1,178 downwards.
CAAAGAACAGCCCCTGTTTAAATTGCTTTCACAATCCTTGTTGTGAAGAAAGTTACATTTTACGATAAAAATATTTAAATTTTGATAAAATGTTACATTTTCTTGGGCTGCCTACTTTAAAAATCAGATACCAATAAATAAATTGGCACACTGACTTAGAGAATGTGCTTTTCTATTTTGTTTTAGTACAACTGATTTGCCTATAATGACTAGATGTACATAAGCAACTCCACGGGGTTTTCTAAATTAAAAACTAATTACTTGTTTTAATTAAAAGTTTGGGTTTCATTGGTCGTTCTAGGAAAAACATTGCATTATTATTACTGTTGATACTCGCTGATAACTGATCAGGCCTAACAACTATTACTCAAATAATTTTAAAATATTTACCCTAAATCAAATCATTCTAATTAATCTTAACAGTTTAATGAACGTTTGGTAAGATACTATCTACTTGAATAATGTATGTTATAACCGTCTGGGGCGTGGCTAACTTTACATGTATAATTCAAGCAAAATTGCAGGATATATTCTTAATTCCATTAATTTTGTGATCATCTGTCTAGGATGTACAAAAACACATTCCTGTAAGTATCTGACTGCACTTTAGTGATGCAACTTGGAATAGTGAGGTTGAATTCTCCCTGAAAAATTCACATGCAAGAATGTCAACAGGGGAACAAAAACTTAGTAGTAAATATTATAATGTTTTTGTACTTGAAGCTTTTATTTAGGTTGAATGGGGAAAACCCAGAGGTTTCTTTCAAGTGTGTTGCTAGTTAATTACTTTCTTTTGACAGATAAGAGCTTAAGATTGTAATCAAGATTGCTGTTCCCACAGGTCAGCCCAACAACACATACAAAGTTTGGCCATTACTATGATATCTCTAAAAAAATGTCTCCAGAACTGTGTCAGTCCGTAAAATGGCACAGTTTTTACCTTCATGAAGAATTGTCTTCCGAGCCTAAAATGAAAACATGGTAAGTTTGGACACCATGCTTCTGTTGTGTGCTTAGATTTTGTCTGCATATCGGTAGGAAAGGATATTTTTGCTTCTGCACTTGCTGAGCAAAGCGTTGTGGGGGTGCAGGGGGTCAGGAGCAGCTGGGCTGTGGGTCCCTCTCAGTGGCACAGGGCCAGAGTGGCACAGGGACAGCTCAGAGAGGCCTGGCAGTGG